>AYEL01082787.1:0-62402 GCA_000484575.1 Olivierus martensii
AAATTTTTCTTTAAACAAAATTAGGAAAATTAGATGATGATAAATTTTCTCTTTTATTCAGAGAATAATATTTTAAGGACATAAAACTTCTTTTACATGCTTACCTTTTTTAAAAATATTTTGAATTAGAAGTATTTATTTCCTCATTTATTGGTAGGCATTTATCTGTATCATCTATATTTACACTATAATCATGAATGGATTCCATCATGTTTCCTACTGTATTAAAATATAAAAACAGCTTAGTATTAATTTTGTCTTTATCAATATTAATTTAATATTTAAAACAGAAATTTAATCATACTCTTCTGCACGAATTTAGTTTCCACCAAGGAACCAATGTAACAAATCAAACATTTTCCGATTACTGGTATAGATATCTCCAAAAGCTGCACCGTTTTACTGTTTAAACTTTTTTCGTTGTTTTATATATCTATCCTGCTGCCCTTTCCACTTTCGTTCTGCTTCTTCTCCTAATTATTAAAATAACTTATTACATGATTGTTTAGTACGACTTTAAATCAGACAATACTCATTGGTACTTACCATTTAAGCCAAAGTGTACTCCGATTGCCGTCCAATTTTTTCATATTTGTATCTTTATATTCATTTAATATTTTATTATAAAGACATGGATGCTTCCTTACGTATTCGATAAATTCTTCTATATCGAAGCGTATCTGTAAGCTGTCCGCCATTTTTATCTGAACACGTTCAACATCTTGCTGGGATATGTGTCGTCATAACAATTGTTATCTCCTATTGGCTAAAATAGTTGCCGTTCCGCTCGACGGAACGGCAAAACTTGAAATATCTTGAAGTTCAAATTCCGTCGGCCTAGACGGCAAAAATGACGTCATTTTCGCTTTCGTCGACGGAAACTATCGACGTTTTCGGCATGTGAGTACCAGGCTATAGACTGTACACGGCGGTTTTGAAACTTTATTTGCTGTTTTTCATATCACTTCATATTATTATTATTATTATTATTTTTAAACAATTTCTTAGTGATTTCTTCTTCAGTACTTCAACTGTCTTTTCACGTTCTTTTATTTTTCTCTTTCATGGATGTCATAAAACACTTTGGAACTTTGGAAACTTGCTTAGATCAAGTTAATGACCTTTTAGGCTTCCTCCATGTGAATAGGGGTTCACTTTTTCAATAATAAATACTTTGGAAACTTGCTTAGACCAAGTTAATGACCTTTTAGGCTTCCTCCATGTGAATAGGGGTTCACTTTTTCAATAATAAAAATTATGTTGCGAGGACATCAAGATTTTAGAGATGTTTAGGTGGAGCATGGCCAAAAAAAATTGGGGACCACTGTTCTAGACCAACAAATACATCTTTTAAAAAAGTTTAGGACCTTTCTATTTTGGCTAAGTAATTTTCTAAGAGAGTTCTATAATCGTGACCATTAGTGAAGATGGGAACTTTTGGGAATGATTGAGGGCTAACTATTCACTCATATCCTCTGAAACACTATATCAGATCACACTACACTAATTTTCCTATTTTGCATAGACATCATTAGACGTAATTGTTACTCTGGTGAACCGCTGAATGAATAAAAACCAGATATTTGTTTTGGCTTTATTATGTAACTGTCATCTGCCTATGGCATAACGCGAGAGGTCTACGATAATAGATATGTTTAAAATTGCAATTAAAATGAATTAGTTTTGTACAATTTCTTGATTTAGTTTACATGTTTCTTTCAAATATTATTTTGTGATTTACCTTTACTTTGTGAAATATAAAGTTAGTAGATTTGACGCAGACAAACAATATAATTTATTCGCTTAGTTCATTGACTCAAAGATTTCGCAGGGCCAAAATAATTAATATATCGCTATGAAATTTTTAGGATACGAATTCGCAGAATCTTAGTAGATTTGACGCAGACAAACCATATAATTTATTCGCTTAGTTTATTGACTCGAAGATTTCGCAGGGCCAAATTAATTAATATATCGCTCTGAAATTTTTAGGATACGAATTCGCAGAATTTTTTTAATTCTCGAGATTTATAAGAATTTTTCTCGAGAATCAGGAATGAAATTTTCTAATAAATCACCTGATTTCTCGAGACGAGAATCTCCAGCACAATCACTACTTAGAAAATAATTTTTTTTTAATCTGTAAAAAACTAAAAAAAATATATTATTTTATAACAGATTTTATGCACTAGGCAACAAAAATACTGTTGGGAAATTTTTAATGTTAAATAGCTCAATAACTGAACAGCACATATAATAAAACTTCTAGTAAAATTCAGGATTTGTGCTCTGTTTCGAGTAAATAGGTCAAGAATTTCTACACCCACGAAAATATTTGAAATTTTATATTAAATACTTGGCACTAATCAATAAAATTATTTCTTTTAGATTCAGTATTGGATGAGCGTAGAATTTTTACAAGGAAGTCGAGAAATAACTGCTGATATTTTTCAAGGTCGGATTAATTGATGCAACGACGCCTCACTCGGAATAAATAGACACACAGATACTACTGTATGCGAGATGTAAGCTTATCTATATAATATATTCAATGAAATATCTGCAGCAAACGTAATAATTAGAAACTAATTGATGGAGAATTCAAAACCTGCCGAAGAAAAGTAAGTTACGTTAATTTTATTCGTGTGTTTAATTAAGTAGAAAATGAAGGAAAACTAATAGATATAATTTAATTTGCCTTTCATTAATTAGGAAAAATTCTTAAGATAATTTTTTAATATTATTTTATCGATTCGAAAATGCATTATTCATTTTATATGAAAAAGATATATTATATAAAATGGGTGAATCCCCCCTTACGAAGTGAAAGAAAAAGTGTACAGGAATTATGATAACTTGGAAATTTGATGAGTAAAATAATATCTTTAATGTCGATTAAAGTTTGTATTTAAATAAAAAGAATTCTTCAATAAAGTTTTATTATAATCTATACATTTTAATGATTTCTCTCGCTTTAATCATTTCCAAATTAAATCACTTGTATCATGATTGGGAACAATGCTGGTAGTCCTTTTCCTTTAACCCCAATTGACTTTGGTCGCTGTTTTCGGGATGTCTTTTACTAGGTAAAAATGACACCTTTTATAAGAAACTTTATTTTAGGAAATAAAAAAAGACATGTGGAGCAATATCAGGGCTGTGCAGAAGTACTGTAATAGAGTGATCAGTTTTCTATCTAAAACTGAAGCATAACCATTGACATATGAGCAGGATTTATATAAAACTTATAACATTGCCGCTAAATTTACGCAAATATGGAAGATTCTTGCTGTGGAATGTTCGAAAACATCACAATTTGTTACCTATTATTACTTGGAATAAATTCCTTGTGCAACAGACCGCGAAAGTTAAAGAAATAAATCGTAATCATCTTGATTTTTACCCTTTTCAACTATTGATAGTCCTGTCATTTCTCTTGAATCGCGTCATCCATTTTTTCCGATGCATAAAAAAAAAAATTCGTTTATGCAAAAAAATCGTAAAAAGTCAATTTGGCAATACTACCGACTTCTAATTTGTATGTGTACAGTATAATAAAAGAATTCAAGGTAAAGCACTTACCGCTTGACTTGTCTACAGTTTTCACATAAAGACAGATATTACAAAACTCTCGTCATTTTATTGCCAAATTTTGTATATACACCCAACATTAAAAACTTTTTATATAAAAAAATTCTATTATTAGAAATATTACAATATGCGATATTCGGATTTTTAATTTTTTGTATGAAAATTTTGTCAATATTTAAATATTGATTAAACATAAAAATAGTTTTTATTTAAATGAAAAAATAGTAAAACAATAAAAATTATTAATTATTAAAATACAGTATAATGAAACGTCATTATTCATTATAATTTCTAGTTATCATTATAAATTTATGATTTTCAGTATTAAATAATAATAATTAACATGTCATATATTATTTTTAATATTAAATTTAACTTAAGTTTAAAGTGCAATACAATAATAACTGTAAAAAATAATAAACGCCTCTACATTTTTAACTGATTACTAAGATTTTAAGTGAATAATTATGATCATAATTAATTATTAACGAATTTGTAACGTTTAGTATTAACATTTCTCAAGGTTACAATTTGCTCGTTTAAATTTATAACTATTTATGATTAACCTTCTTTCTAAATAATTTCGAACAGTGTAGATTGTGAAAACATATTTATAAATAATTTTAATTAATAAGCACTGTTAAGATTATAGTTATAATGTTATTCAGATAAATATATAGTATATTAGAATTACGAAATTGTTACAAGAATAAGAAATTTATCAAAATTTGATTAATATATTTTTATATGATTATAAATTTGATAAAAAGTTATTAAATTCTTTACTTTAAATTTTTTAAATTCACTAATAAATCAAATAAAATTTAATTGATTAGTGTATATGACATAAATCGTGTATTTCCAGTCAATTTTCTAAGAAAAAAAATGAGTTTATAAGATAACTAGGCTGATATCTGTGTCTCTCCCACTAATAATTTTTAATAATGAGCGGATATTCATGAAAGATGATAGTAATGTTCTATCATTAAAGATGACTTGGATGACGCATTATTTACTCGTTTAGTTTTAATTACTTTAAAACGGCTGATGTTCAAATTTCTGAATATTTTCTTAATATATCCCGAACAATTCAATGAATTTTTATAAAATTTAGCAAAATGGTTAAATAATTAAATACGATCTTGATGATATATCAATTTATTTTTAATAATTTAAAAAATGATGGATGTTTAAACTTTTCTAATAACTTTTAAACATAATCTTGATGATATATCAATTAATCCTTTATTTTTAATAATTTAAAAAATGATGGATGTTTAAACTTTTCTAATAACTTTTAAACAATTTAATGTATAATTTATAAACTCTAACATAATAATCAAGATGCTAATACGAAATTTTAAATGAGTTTAATTAACCACGTGGAGTAATCCATTTAAAAACGACGGAAGTTTAATTTTCTAAGTATCTCTGTAATAACAAGGATACTCTAATATAACAAGGACTGTCTAATAAATTTTTATGGCATTCAATACATACGGTATGTTATGACATCGAAAATAATTTTAATGAAATATATATTAATTCCGTATCTTTAATCATTTCAAAATAAAAGATACATTCGGAAAATAAACGAATAGCTTTCTCCTAACTATTTGTTAGGATATTAGATATTTATCGAGCGTTTTCTAAGGATTTATAGATGAAAATCAGCTTAAAAATTAAAAATGCTAATAAATTAACACATATACGTTATTAATAACCTTTAATTAGTAAAATTTCTAGTAGATAAAAGTAAGCTTAAGTTTTCAAAATTTATAGAAAACGTAATCAAAACTGAAATTAGAAGAATGAAAATTCAGAAGTTGATGCTGGATGCGTTAAAATTTAAAATAAATATTTCGAGAAATGAAATCAATGATTGATACAACTGTTACTTTATTAATTTATTGATTTCATTAATTCATTAATTAACTGTTTGATTAATGAATTGAAAAATGAAATCGAATACTTGATCGAACTGTAATTTAGATGGTATTTCATTTTTAGAAAATATCCTTTTGATAATCATTGCATTTCGCGATGAAAATTTGACTGATGATACGATGAAAGATAATTTAAAGTTTATATATACAGTACTATATATAAGCATTAAAATGGCTGTATAGTCAAACCTCGGTTCACGAACGCCTCGGATTACGAACAATTCGGTTTAAGAACAAATTTTTCGAACACAAAGCGTCTAGAATCAGTCTCCAGTTAAAAATACGCAAGCCGTCAACATAACATTTTCAATGATACCATGTGTCACTTTAGAAACACTTTAAAATATAGACAAAAACAAATCACACTGGACAGTAGTTAGTGAGACGGAGTCTAGTGGGACTGAAACAGAGTCGAGTGGTATTAAGAGAGAGAAAAAAGAAAAAGAATTCCTTTTCAAACAATAAAATTTCACTTTCTCATCACCTTCCAATTATGCCACCAACTCTCTTCATTTAGGTACGGTAAAACTAAATTAAGTTTCGTCTAAATTTGACCTGTTTAATGTTGTGTTTATTTTTTGTTCGTGATAGATTTAATAATTTCCATTGATTTTGTTAAGAACTTGTGTACAAAGTACTGTTGTAAAAGTTTAAATAAGCAATTATCAGGGATCTTATGCCATCAACTCTCTTCATATAGGTACGGTAAAACTAAATTAAGTTTCGTCTAAATTTGACCTGATTAGTGTTGTGTTTATCTTTTTGTTTGTGATAGATTTAATAATTTCCATTGATTTTGTTAAGAACTTGTGCACAAAGTACTGTTGTAAAAGTTTAAATAAGCAAATATCAGGGATCCAGGAACGAATTAATCCATTTTACATTAATTCCTATGCAGAAAATAGTTTCGGTTTACGAACAATCTTCAGGAACGAATTAAGTTCATGAACCGAGGTTTGACTGTACTTAAATATTAATGAAATATATAATAGAGAACAATAATTAATGGTATAATATTTTTGCTATTTTCAATAGGAAATGCTTATCATTGGAAAGGAGAACATTATTAGAACGTTATCTAACTTTGGTGTGTGTGCTTCTCTTCATTGCTTTTCTTGTTATGATTGGTCTTCTGATACATTTACAGAGTAAGTTTATAAAACTTAATAGTGTATATTAAGTATTAAATTAAATGTTTTCGTAATTATTTTATTTAGATTGTCTAAATAATTACTAACACATAATTTTTCATATGCTTATATATAAACACGAAACTGATTTAACTTATAAAAGGCATAAGTTTAGAGGAAATTGTCTCTTTAGAATGTGTAGTAACAGATTTTAATGAAATAATTACCGCAAATTCGTATTTAAAAATGTTTAACTTTAATGAAATCTTGGCCAGAGAAACAGAATAAATAAATAAATCTAAAAATCTTTTATGCAGATACAGTACCTAATTAAATGCATTGAATTTGGATATATCATCTGCAATGGTTACATTTTGATTTGAAAGAAACTATTTTCATATTACAGATAAAATTTCTTTCCTACATAAATTCATAAATCAAGAACTGGACAGTGTTTGGTTAAGGAAAGAAAGGATTATTGCATAGATTCAGTT
Organism: Olivierus martensii; assembly: GCA_000484575.1. Taxonomy (NCBI): domain Eukaryota; kingdom Metazoa; phylum Arthropoda; class Arachnida; order Scorpiones; family Buthidae; genus Olivierus; species Olivierus martensii. The sequence goes on from AYEL01082787.1 coordinate 7,162, forward strand.
TTTTAATAATTGCAGTTGAAAAACAATGTTTCATCCAAATATAAGCCTTCAATTTAATATTTGACATAATAACAAATGCAAATAGCGTTATAATGTGGAGCACGATTAAGAGAAAATAGCATGCAATTCCATATAACATGGTAAAAAGTATCAACAGTGGGCCGTTTGAACGATTAAATATAAGAGAAAATAGCATGCAATTCCATATAACATGGTAAAAAGTATCAACAATGGGCAGTTTAGAGTGCTATATTGCTCCATTACTGTATGATATTCAGTTACTTTTGCTTTCTAAACAAGTGCACTACACAGTTTAGTTAGTTAAGTTAAGCTACTATATCGCTCATGGGATATACTTGATCTGGCAGTGACTACTTTTATAGCTCACCACATGCTGGTCCAACAACATGATAATGTTGTTGGACCAGCTTGTAGTGTGATCCAAATATAAACGTTCAACCTATTCTGAAAAAATTGGAGATATAGACCTGAATTTTATTTAATACTAAAATCTGACGGATATGAGATTTAAGCGTAAAGTATATTTTGTATTCATTACAATAATAATCTGGATTAAATTAAATATTTTACGATCGGCGACATTTTTTATAATTTTCATATTTGTATTTACAAAATTTCAAAGAACATGTCACAGTAAAAATATATACAATTCTTACAGCTATAGACACCTGCAGTGGTGTAGCTACAGTTTGAGTCGCTCGGGTCGATCTTTCAATTGCTACCCTTCCTTTGGGAAATACATATAATGAAAAATTACTATATAGTAAAATTATATACTTAAATTATATAATCGTATAATTTTTGTAATTGAAGAGTGTAATTTCCCAAAACGCGTTCAGTCAATTCTGATCATTTTTTTATTTCATGAAATAAAAAAAAATGATCAGAATGGACTGAACGCGCTTTGGGATCACACTGTTCAATTGTTTAATCACGGAATAGTTAATGATTTTACTCTTCTTATTATTAAAAAAGTACAAAAAGTTTTATAATGCCAAAATGCCGCTCACCCGTAGTTACGCTACTGGGCATCTGAAATCTTTGAAGTTCATCTTTGTAACTCCTTTGATAATCCGATCTTGATTTTCTTAGAAAAATATTTATTCCAAATAATTAACACCGTTGGTACTCGTATTATGTTTATAATCGCGAATAATTAATGACGTATACTTTAATTTCTTATTATGCAGATATAATTTTTGAGAAAAAATTCTCTGTATTAAATAATATATTCCATATTTAAGAACAGAATGTAGCATTATGTCATATTGAAATGATTTTTTATTTTTGATATATGAACAAATGAGAAATTTATATAAGATATTGCATTATCATTTCAATATTTTATTTTATAATATAATATAAAAATCTTATTTTATAAATTAATATAATAATAATAATTTTGGATTAGAAAATTCATTGGAAACATAAAACAATTGCTTTTGCAGATGTTCATAAAAGATCAAGAAAAGAAATATGTACAAGTGATATATGCAAGCGTCAAGGTAAAATTGATAAAATATTGAAGTGTAGTATAAGGTTATATTGAAGTATTAATAAATAATATGCTAATATTTTATTTTCTTATCGATTAAATATTTTTGCGATTTTCTAAATTCAAAATTATTGATTTTAAACATACTGATTTTTCATAGAAACCATTAAAACAAATTTCAGCTCTATACATATATATGCTACGATAAAAGTGATTAATCCGGTGATTATACATAATCACCAACGATTTCGGTAAATTTGATAAATTTGTTTCATATACAGTAGGGTAGAGCGGGGCTTGTTGTTACAGGGGTATGTTGTGACATGCTGATTATCTTTATTGCTAATAGGCAGCAGTATTAGCCAATTGTTGGCAACAATGCTTTTATTGCGTCATTTTATAGGTTAAACCTGGTTGCTGAAGTAATGCGTGTTTTGAAGTCATACCGAATTATTTGTTTTTGATAGTGAAAAGTGAATTTTTTGAGTGGCAGTATTAGCCAATTGTTGGCAACAATGCTTTTATTGCGCCATTTTATAGGTTAAACCTGGTTGCTGAAGTAACGCGTGTTTTGAAGTCATACCGAATTATTTGTTTTTGATAGTGAAAAGTGAATTTTTTGAGTTGTCTTCAGTGAAATCTGCAGCTTAAAGTAATTTGGGTAAGTATGATTGGTTTTTATAAAATTAAACTACAATCTATTCTCTTACATTTGACACATAAAATTAAACGAAAGTTGTTATTGTTTTATGTGTAGACAGAGTTAAACAAAATGGCACCACCTGGGGTTAGTTGTGACAGGGAATTGGGGGCATGTTGTGACACTAAATATTTTTAATAATATATAAATATTTTTTGTGTGTCTTAACTATCGTTCCGATATTGATATAATATATGCAAGGATAATCACAAGTTTATTGCAAATTATTTATATCTGTAAAGTTCTTTTTTAGCATTCATTCTAGGGATAAATAAGAAGAGAAATAAATATTCACATGTACTTCAAATAGAGGTGGATAGTTACTGGTGAATGGTGAGCATGATCGGATAAAAACGAAGTGCTACTTGGAGAGTGGCAACTCGAACTAAATGTAATTCTGGTTGCATATGCAGTGGGCTACATCACGCAACCGCGATAATTCGAATTTAGAGTGCAATAATTCGAATTTTGGTATCAAATTATAAACCGCGATAATCGAAGTATTCCTGTATTATTAATTTCATTCCTTTTCATATTCACACTATAAAAGAAGAACAAAGAACTTTTCAAGTAAAGGAAATTATTATATATAGGTGTTAGCAACAAAGAGGTCATTGGGGAAATTTTTCATATCATAAAATTTTTGAATACTCTTTCTTTTGTCACAACAAATTTAAAAAAATTCCTCTGTTCCCATAAATCATGATGTAATTTATGGATGGCCTCTACAGCATTATTATATATCACTTCTATATATTATAATGCTTGTGACATACTGGAAGCATATTGATCAGAGAAAATTACTTATAAATATACAATGTTACTCAGATTTTGTTTTTTAGGGGAAAAATGAAAATGCTATAAAATGAGGAAGAATATAACTTAAGGGAAAATATTTTATATAAAATATCTTGAACAAATATTTTTTGTTATATACATATTACAATGAGTGATCAAAAGACAAATAATAATAGTTTCAAATAACAATTTATTCTAAACAAAAAAATATACACAGGTATCTTTCAGTTTATGAAGATTATTGGGATCTTAAAAACTGATTGTTAAAGGAAAATTTGCAAATTGGAAATTCATTTCCCATTAATTTTCAATGTAAAAATTTTTAATTGGTTCTTGAATACCAGAAAGTCACCATCATTTTATCTATTGATCTTAAAGCATTAATATAAATATAATTACGTATATTATAATGTAATAGTTTATGCTAGATGATATCATTTTAGCCTATTTATTACCATTTGACTTTGAATTTCAGAGCCGCAAAGTGTCAAGTGATCATAAAATTTAAGCCTAATAAGGCAATAAACTTGCTGATCATTGTAATTTTATTTATTAGTTAAAAATTTTTCAAATTTTCATCAAATACCATCTTAAATTTATATAATTTTGAAAAGTTTTAGTCTGCTAAATTATTGGTAAAAAAAAATCCAATTTTTTGGATTTTATCTCCCAAAAGGACTCTTTCTAAATAATAAATTTAAACACTTTTGTAAAGTACTGACTTCTTATGAAGAATCAATTTATAAAGAACAGCACTAAACAGAAATAAAGACAAAGAAATTAAACTTTATAATAAAGTTTTTGGCTATAGTATTTAACCATCATCAGCAATACATCAATAAAGAACAGAATTACAAGACTAAAGGAACGATGTTTGAAGAATTACGAAATTCAATTTTTAACATTTTTAAAAATAGGAGCATCTCTTTGATCAAATAGAAGAGATTCTAATTATTAAAATTCAGAAAAAAAAAACATAAATATAACTGATAATAATATTAAAATAATAATAATAATAAATAAATGAAATAAAGGTATAATATAATGTTACAGAAAAATTTATTAGCATAGAATAATCTTCACATACACCATTCATATATCTTTACATAGTGTGTATAATCAGACTTTCCGCAAGCCAGGATTCAGATTTTCATTAATGATTGTTTTAAAAAGACTTCTAGAGACTCTCTTCTTAAACCAATCATCTAATGTTCTCAATGGAGTTATTATTTTTGCAGCATCCCATTTGATGTTTATACCATACTCCCAAAAACATTTAGATAAGAAAATGCAAATTCTGATAACAAAATCTAGATTACACTGTATAGTATTAATTATGAAATTTTTGATAAATAAAAAGAATGTTTAAAAATTCCAGAATTATTATTAAATTTGTTATAATGGTAAATGTTTTCAATTAAAATCTTTGAAATAGTGACACAATCATTAAATTAAAAAATAAATATAAAAATCTCTCAGTGTTTATTATATTTTCATTAGTTAATAAGTTTATAAGTTATAATGTCATAAAGGTTTCAGAATTTATCAGTAAAAAAAAATTACTATAGGCACTCTCTAATTTTTATTGCATAAAAAATTAAATATGAAAAAAATATCAAAGATGGTATGGAAAGTTTTATCTCAAAAATATATTTTTTAATTTTTTTCAGTGAGAATCATACTTTTATAATTTCTAGCTCAATATAATATCTTTCAGTTAAAAATAATAATGAAAAGACTGCATTTACAGATATCTCTCGGTTTATGAAGATTACTGGAGTCTTGAAAACTGTTAAGTGAAAATTCATAAATTGGAAACTCATTTCCCATTAATTCCAATGTAAAAATTTTAAAATGGTTCTTGGTACCAGAAAGTTGCTGTCATTTCACCTATAGATGTTAAAGCATTTCAAAAGCATTAATATAAATATAATTATGTATATTATAATACAATAGGTTATTATAGTTATTACCTATTGTCTATTACTTGCCATTCGATTTTGAATTTCAGAGCTGCTAAGTGCCAAGTGATCTTCAAATTTAAGTCTAATAATGCAATAAACTTGATATCATTGCAGTTTGTTTATTAGTTAAAAATTTTCAACCTTTCATCAGATATTTTTGGAAATTTTTGTAATTTTAATTTGTTTATTAGTTTTATTAGTTAAAAATTTTCAACCTTTCATCAGATATTTTTGGAAATTTTTGTAATTTTCAAAATTCTTCATTACACTGAATTATTGGAGAAAATAAATTCAATTTTTTGGAAGTTTGAATTGATATTTTCAATTCAATTTATTAAAAATTCATTAATTATAAATTTTATTATGGTAATTACTTTAATAAAACTAATAAACAAAATAATTTACTTATTTAAGTCATTATGTTGGTTAGACATCTTCCTACAAAACAAAAATTTACCATTATTTCTCAAATTTATATATGGATAAAAAATATAGTAGAGATTTATACATCTGAAATAATGTGTAATCATTGTTTCATGAAGTTAAATAGTGTTATACAATTATAAATCATTGAAAAACACTGCACATATATGGATACTCATATTATCAGTACAAGCCAAGCATTGGATTCAATATAGAATCCTCCAATTAAAATGGAAGTGAATTTTTTCTTAAAAACAATGGTATACAGAATAAAACTGATATATTTGATACAATCAGAGAGAAAATAACAATAAAAGCATTGATTTAAACAAATTACAGATAACTGATTGATGTTCAAATAGTTTTTGCATAAAAGTGAAAATTTTTATTCCACAAAATGAAAAAGTGGTATAGATTTATGATCTTCGTTAAGTTGAAAATTCATAAACTGAGAGATACCTGTATATATTTAGACCAAATTATTATATACAATATTTCTATGAATTTCAAATTGAAATATTAAACTTTTAATAATTACTAACCCAGTGACATGAGATTCAGGTAATTCTTGCTGGTATTTTTGCAAGCACTGCCATGCAGTCCTATTAGTCTAATTAAAATATTTCAAATAAATAAAAATTAATATAATATATGGTACATTATCCAATAATTTATAGTTTAGAAAAAATGAACAAAAATATATTTAATGAGCTTTATATATATGAGGTGTGATCAAAAAATACGGTGAATGAATTTTTTTAGCAGCAACTGCTGATGCTACAACCATTTGATGTAATTTGTCCGATAGCCTGATCCGTTGAGACAGGCAGCATCAAGTTGGAACACGTTCTGACTTGTCAGTCAGTGTCCAGAGCCGCTAGAGTGAGGTTGTGTTTATCGTGTCTGTCGTGCATCATGGATTTCAAACAACACGTGAACATTAAGTTCTGTTTCAAGTTGCAAAAAAAGTGCCAAAGAAACTCATGAAATGTTGAAATTGGTGTATGGTGATAATGCTGTAACTGTCCAGAGCCGCTAGAGTGAAGTTGTGTTTATCGTGTCTGTCGTGCATCATGGATTTCAAACAACACGTGAACATTAAATTCTGTTTCAAGTTGCAAAAAAGTGCCAAAGAAACTCGTGAAATGTTGAAATTGGTGTATGGTGATAATGCTGTAACTCTGAAGACTGTTTACAAATGGTATGAGCGACTTAAATACGGAAATGAGTCGGTAGAAGACGAGCAACATTCAGGACGTCCATTAACCTCAAAAACAGAAGAAAACATGCAAAAATTGTTCGTTCAAACAGGCGAATAACTATTCGAAACAATGCACGAAGAAAGAGACAAGAAAAATGGGCCAATGGCTTCCTTCTTCATCATGACAACACGCTGTGCCATACCTCGCTTTTGATTTGCGAGTTTTTGGCCGGAAAAAGCATTCCTATCTGTCCGCATCAGCCTTACTCACCAGATTTAGCACCATGTGACTTCTGGCTCTTTCCAAAAATTAAAACCATGCTTAAAGGAAAACATTTTGACACCATTCCTGACATTGAAGGTGCCACGACAGAACAGCTGAACGCCCTTCCAAAAGAAGCTTTCCAGAATGCTTCCAGTCATGGATTCAACATTGGGATAAGTGCATTGCTAGCCAAGGACAGTACTTTGAAGGAGATTAAATCAAATTCTATGTAAGCTTATTACTTTGTTTCTAATAAAATTATTCACCATATTTTTTTATCACACCTCGTATTTATATATTTTTATATATGCACAGCATGCAGGGTGACCCATAATAGTTGGGATAAAATCAAACCATAAATTTCTTGTATTGAAATAACAAAAAAAATTCTTATAAATAGAACCAAAAATGCTGCATTTAAGAGATTCATTCACATTTTGTAGGAGTGCTTTTTCTAAGATTGTAAAGGAAATATATTTAATCAATGAAATAAATTTAATTATGAGTACTACAATACAAATCAAAAGTGGAAAAATTCTTTACTATAATTGAAGAACTTTATAATAAAGAATTTTTCCACTTTTGATTCATGCTGTAGTACTCATACTTATGTAAGAAGTGGGATGAATCTATGTAATGAAATAAATTTAAAAAACAAAACAAAAAAAAACAAAAAATGTAAGAAAATGATAAAGTACATTGTCAATTTTTTTTAAATTGATTAAACACATTTCCTTTGTGCATATTTCTCTTAAACGTGGCATTTTGGACCTGTGTTCATAAGAACTTTTTCATTATAGGCACACTTCATTATTGCAGCAGTTAAGTTCCAGACTATTACTGTAAAGCAAATCACAGCTTTTTTCACTTGCTAATACATATAAAAATCTAAAAATATATATGTACTATTATTCATTAAAGGCATTTTGGACCTGTGTTCATAAGAACTTTTTCATTATAGGCATACTTCATTATTGCAGCAGTTATGTTCCAGACTATTACTGTAAAGCAAATCACAGCTTTTTTTCACTTGCTAATACATATAAAAATCTAAAAATATATATGTACTATTATTCATTAAGTGCAAATAACACTAAGCTTAAAAAGTTCAGCCAAATGGCTGTATGAAAAGCATTTGAATATCATCTTGGAGGATCCAGATTAGATTCTGGTCTCACACTTTCAGTTTTTTAGGATGGCTTCAGGCATTGCCCATCTATGTGTTAAATCATGTTTTATATATCTATTCTAAGTATTATTTTGCAGATAATTTTCCTTTTGAGATATAAAATAAAAACAGAATATAGTTGAGAAGCACCATATTAGCAAAGCATTTTAAAGTTTGGTGCGGTAAAGCAAATTATGCCTGTATTTTGATATAAGAAATTCATGGTTTGATTTTATCCCAACCATTACAGGACATTTTGTATACAGGTTAATTCTTTATCCATGACAAAAACTAGATAAAGTAATTCTACACATCAAAATAAGTATAAAATTCCACATGCAAAATATTAAAATCTCTCATCTGAAGGTTTGAAATGATTTGCAAAGTTTACTAAATTCTTGTTGTTATGGTATCAAACTGATAATGAAGTCAGATTTGCTGTTCCTATAGGAAATATTCATAATGCTGTTAAGCAGACAAAATATAAAAAGGCAAATAAACAATTGCTTCTCATAAAACTGCTGGAAGTGACTTCCTTTTCATGAAATGCACAAGTCTGCTCACCTAATGACAGAGTATTTAATTTTACGTAGGATGACCACATTTCTCCAAATACCATAAAAAATGCTACAATCCTTTCTCTTAATTGGTTGGGGATGTTGGCTGCTTCACTATAAATGATCGTTCTGATGTGATCTTAGATAAAAATCCATAAGGGTCAGATCTAGATATCTAAAAAGAAATGCTACTGTATCTCCTGGCCCATTCCAATGGTTAGGATAACTCTGATTATAGTGATTCACTAATACATATTCAAAATGAGCTGGAATGCCATCATATTGGAATTATAGATTCTGTCAATCCTGTAATGATAATTCCTCCAACAATGATGGCAATCCATTTTCAAGGAAGTTCAAGTAAGCTGCTGCATTGAGTCTTTTTTGATGGAAATAGTGCCAGAGAATCAAATTTCCTATAATATTGTCCCCACATGTTGAAAGTTCAGTCAACTGGTGACATGATTCCTGTATTGCATAGAGATCTGTGTGTTATGAATGTTTGTTGTGATAAATGAATGTGTCATTTCTTCCAAAAATAGCTTTGTCAATCCAGAAAACTCTGATCAAAAACAGGTCATCATTACATGACATATGAAGTAGCCATTCACAAAAACAATGTCATTAGGATAGTCACCAGATAATAAAACTTGCATATATTGATTGTGATATAAATGTTTGAGATTATGGTTGACGCTTCCAAACAATGGATTGATTTATACAAAATGTGCGAGTTATTGCTCGAATACACATAGTTTTTGTCTTATGGCAGGGTTTGAAGTCAAACCTCACTGTAAGTCAGAATAATCATAAGTTATAAATGCTCAAAATTTATGGATTTTTCATTACAAATGTTTATTAAAACACCATATATTATCTTAACAAACATAAAAAACACCAAACTACAAGAACCAGACATAAAAATGAACTCTCTCTTTATATCAGATCATTGGGTCAGGAACTCAATCCCATGGAATTTCATTAATTAATGATTACATCATCATCATAAGTGGTCATAAATCAAGAACTACCTGTATATACTACACTATAATTGAAGGAATATTATCCATACAAATAAAGAATGTATTCAGTTAAATGAGGATGCATTGCTTGGCATCTATTTCCCATTGTTGGTGTATGAAATACATTCCATTCTTGTAGATTCTTGTCAAGCAAACATTCAATGGTTAGGATGACAACAATTTGGATGATGTTCTTAGTAACATCAAGATACAGCAAACACATTCCTTTCCAATGCACCAAGTGTAAGGTGCATGTTGGCATATTCCTAATTCATGTATATGACTTTGTTGTGCAAAATGTGTTGATAAGGAAATGAATTCTTCCTATGAACATAATGAACAAGTTTCATTATGATGATATGCTATGAATTAAATTAAGCAATTAAAACTAAAATAAAACCACCAACAGCTGCTCCCCATTAGCCTGACAATGGACGTTTCAGCTTATTTACTTATATCCGATATCATATTGGAATAAGAATATTTTGCATAAGGAACATTTTGCTTATTCTGATGCATAAAATAATCTATGTAGTTTTTTACTATGGCTGAAGAATCATTCTGTTTATATACATAAAGTGTATATATAATATACTCTAATAGAAACTAACTATGGGAATAAGTCAAATATCTAAAACCAAATTGACTCCTACTAACATAATAATTTAAAATTAAACTGTAATTTTAATAATTATTTTAAATCAAGGGAATGGTGCCACCATCAATTGGATTAATAATTAATTATTTAATAAATATAAAATTCCAAAATTTAAAATAATTATTTTAAATTTGTACTAAACTAGCACCATCTAATAATTAATAATCAAATTATAATTTTAATTAATTTTCTCAAAATTAAAAATCTTGTCACTGCCCAGAATTAAACTGGGAACTTTGGGATAGTGCCCAACATTTAATGACAGACTATCAGAATTACATACAATAAACAGGTGCATGGTATTTTACAATTAAAAACAAAAACAAAATTTTCTATATAAATATATAATTTTAACTGCTTTGTTATTAAGATATGACATTAATTTGAGGCCATGCAATAATTATTAATCATAAAGAAACAATTTCAATTCCAGGTTTTTCAGGAACAATAAAAGTCTGCCTGATCCAGCCAATAAGATTAAGGTATACTTTCAATGATACAACAAGTAGCATGATCTATGGCAGGGGTGGCCAACCTGTGGTGCTTGCGCCAAAAGTAGCGCATTGTATGATTAGAAGTGGCGCACTGAATCCCAGAGAAAAATTAAAATTGCTTATGTAATTGACCTATATATAATAAATCTGAAATGTTTGCGTGCACATATTCATTTATAACACAAGAACGGCTAAATGGATTTTTATGAAACAACTTTTGTTTTTTTAACGGATTATGCACATATTCACTTATAACACAAGAACGGCTAAATGGATTTTTATGAAACAACTTTTGTTTTTTTAACGGATTTACGCAGGAAGGTGTAAAGACAGATATTACTTATTAGAAACTGATTTTATATATTTTAATTGGCATAAATTACTTTATATAAAATCCAAGATGGAAGATTAACGCTATTTGAGCAATCTCATTGAGTTATAGTGGCCATGTGACACGTTAACTGACTGATATCATAGGATTATTATGATTGTGTCTTTGGTAACTGAGCAGTCTCATTGGATCATAACGACCATGTGATTGTTGCACGTGACCCCAATGAGATTTCTGAATTACTAAATTAATGGTGGATATCGAGAATTGTGCTATATATTATTTTCGTTTAACTATTGAACTTCAGATTTCAAAATTTTTTTAAAATCTTTCTCTAATTTTCTATTGATTATAGCTTACATTATCAAATTTAGTGTAATATGCTTAAGTTAAAATTTGATTAGGCTTAGTGACCACATGGTAATGTGCTATTAGTAATAAATTTTTCTTATTTTTCTTACTATTTCTTTCATCCATATAAAATCTGTTTCAGTAATGAGACCTACCCCAATATAATTTCATTTATATTCATCTGAATATTACCTAGTATATTTGAGATGTTTTCTACCTCTTTTCAAACTGAGCCAAACCTACTATACTTTAATGATTCATATACAGTGAAATACTGACAATCCAATATCTAAAGCTTAAGAAATAATCTACTATACACTACGGACAACTATGTCTGGGGTAGGAACTAAAGCCTACCCCAGACTTTAGCACTTAAAATTCGATAAAAATTTTAAATCAATAAATTATGTGATCTTTGATTTTTAGTTACCTTTATATTAATGCCATTTGCCAAAATAAATATTTTATTGAAACTTTAAATATCATATAAAATAAATTAATAATAATACAGACAGCAATATATCAATTTAAAAAGTAAAATTTTACTTATAAATACAGATAACGATATATCAATTTAAAAGGTAAATGATGATGTGATAGTAAGGTAAGTGATATTTCAGTAATAGTGGTCATACCAAAATCTTTTATAGTGATGGAGCCGGAGCTGGAACTAAAGCCTCAGTTTTAAAATAGTGATTCCAGAGCTTGAGCTGGAGTCTAACCTATTTCAAGCCAGCTCCCCAGCCCTGGTGGTAAGTAAAAACTGTTGTAGAAGCACTATGTTATATGAGGGATTCCACAATTTTCTAACTGTGTTATAGTTATTTATATTATCTGTTTTATGTTCCTATAAAATCGCATCTTTTTTTAGTTGTGTAGTTTTTCTTGAGAAGGTATATGTCCTTAATTGAATTAATATTGTTTGTTTATAATAATTTATATATTTTTAATTTTCACATCTTTTTTTACTTGTGTAGTTTTTCTTGAGAAGGTATAATATGTCCTTAATTGAATTAATATTGTTTGTTTATAATAATTTATATATTTTTAATTTTAATAAAATATGCTATTGTTTTTAGAGATTCATTTCCTTGTGAAGAACAGTTTGCAGTAATCACACGTTTTTTGAATGATTCTTCTCAAACACCTAATACAAAGGTAGATAACATTATTTAATTAAATGTTATTTTGATTTAATTAATAAAAATGTACAAGTTGATAATCTTTAAATACAGTATTGTTTTTTGGAGTGGATGCTTTTGCATTATTTGTTTGTTTCAATTAGAAAATGTTACAAGTCATAATATTCAAAATTAACAATAATTCTAAATGAATATAAGTTTTTATGACTGTACAAATTCCAGATTCTTATCTGGCCAGATCTAAAATTTCCAGAAAATATAAATTCCAAAAATAAACTAAGAAATCTAACAATACACAAAAATCAAACAACTGGAACTTCACAGTTGTTAAAAGTAATGAACAAGTATTATAACTAAATTACCAAAAAGATTTTAGTGCACTTGTATCTAACAAATAGAATAAATTCCAAAAACAAGTAGTTAAGTAATAAAAAGAATTTATTGAATCCAAAACACTTACAGAAAGGTTAACAGCTTTAATTGAAACAATAATAAAGTACAAACAAGTTAGTAATGAGTTAGATCCAAAAGAATAATAAATTTATTACTCAGGAATAATACATAATCTTAACCTGCCAAGAGTTAAAAAAAAAAAAATGATGATATTAATAGGCTGGCTTATTTGTAATTAAGCCTAATTAATATGCAAAAAATTAAAATTATCACATCATGTTTAACTCATTGAAATCTGAAATTTTTATAGTTTGATGTTTTTTATTCTCTTTTTTTACTGTAAGCTTTTTTTAATTTTATTTTTTCAGAAGTTTTGTTTCATATATGAAATCACCAAAAACAAGATTTTTATATGAAGATTTAGCCACCAATGAAATAATTGCTATTTTTTTGGATAGTGGCTGGTCCTCTGAATAAAGCAAGCTATGAATGAAGAAAATCAGATCATATTTTCAAAGAAAGCATCAATAGAAATCAAATAATATGCAAATTCTTATTTATCCCTAGACTGCAGGTCAATTTCTGCTTATAATCATTTGCCAGCCAATAATTAAATTTAAGCCTAATTAATATTCAAAAAATTAAAATTATGATATCATGCTTAATTTTTCACAGAATCTTTTGAAATTTTCATAATTTATACCATATTTTTTCCTCTTTCTAACAATTTAATATATTTTTTTTTTTGGAAATTTATTTCTTTCACAATATTTTGTTCCATATAAAAGATTGCAGAAGAAACAATTATTTTATATAAAATCCTAGCCAAAAATGTAATTGTTGATATTTTTAGATAATGACATGTCCTCTAAACAAAATGAGCCATGAATGAGGAAATTCAGCTGAAATTTTCAGAAATTATTTATAAAAAGCCAAGAGTTGCATAATTTTTGTTGAATGAAGTTACGTCATATAATTATTAAAAAATATTGCATGAATTCATTAAAATAGTGTTGTTTTTATTAATGCTTCATATTTATTAACTTTTACTTATTTCATTTACACAATTTTTAGTAGTACTTTTTATAAATTTTTTATTTATATCAAAAAATCCTAATATACAGGGTGCCCATGTTTCTGTGGACCATGCATTTTTCTTGAAAACTATCGGATATACGTGAAAACTGTAAAACACGTGTCCTTTTACATTTTCCTTCCAACGGTAATATATCGTTTTTATATAAGCAGAACATATTTTAACAAGAACTAAATGAACTGATAATGTTTTAGGGGGGAAAAAACTTTTATTTGAATACGTTAATTGCTTTAGAAAAATAACTTTGAATTTAAAATTTTGAGTATTAATTTTTTAAAGCTTTCTTTCACATCGAAAGTTATTCTTTTTCTTAATTTTTTGTTTATAAAATAATTTAGGTATTTTAATTTAATATAAAGACGTTGTGTAACAAATGTTATTACATCTTTTGGTAAATGAATTGTTGTTTTCGTTAAATAGGCCAAATTAATTAACCTTGTCTTCTACTAATCTTGATTGAAATAAACTAAAATATCGCCATCTACCGGCAATTTTAATCACAAAAATACAATTTTTGAGATTTTAATTTTAAAATTTTAAATAAAAATTAAAATAAAAGTTATTATAAAAATACATTTTACTTTTCGTACTAAAATAATAAATTTACTCTTTTAACTTCTGTATAATTCGATATACACTAAAATAATTACAGTGGACTATCAATTTTTCAGACGACGTTACGGTACGGACCACGCCATCTGTTGGAATTAATGTATTATTTATTTTTCAATTATTAAATATAAATAAATATATTTGGTACTTATTTAAGATATTGTATATATATTATTACATAAGATAACATAAAACTTATTAAGTGCTTAATAAGCTCATTGTTGGTTTTCTGACAAAATTTTCTTCAAACTGAAAAATTACCCGAATTGCTCGCCATCTACCGGCAATAATATAAAATGAATGAATTATAATATTTTTTTTATAAAGATTAAATATATGCACTTACAAAATATCTAGATATAATTTGATGTTAAATATTAGATAATTAGTGAAAAAGATAAGTCTAAAATGATAATTAGAAAGAATAAAGCCGAATAAAGTTTTCGTTATTATTATCAATCAGAAATTAAATCCAAATTAACAGAAAATCAAAAATTTCTGATAAATATTACATTTCAATGCTCATTATTATAAATGATTTATTAAGGGGAATAGGAAAATGAATAGAAAGCTCATGTTATAATTAAATCCTTGATTAGAATTTATCATTATTCATTTGCAACTATAAAAACGAAGTACGAATTATAACATAAAATATAGAGATAGACTAACTATAATTATAAATCAATACATAAATATAAATAAACTTACGATATTCTTAAAGCAAATTTCTATAAAATACCGAAAAAAGGAATATTTTTATGTAAATAAATTAAATGGAGAAATTATGTTTAAAAAATTAATAATTTCTATAAAATACCGGAAAAAGGAATATTTTTATGTAAATAAATTAAATGGAGAAATTATGTTTAAAAAATTAATATAAGAAGAAAAAACATAACCAATCAAATACAGAAGATAAGTAAATGTTACAAAAGTAAAGAAAATTTACAAAAAGTTTTTAAAATGAGTGTAAAAACCTTTATTAAAACTCGTATAAACACACAGAAAATATTACGTAAGGAAACGGGAAGTCATAGTATAATGTTTAAAAGCTATTATAATATAATATTTACGTATAATATTTAAAAGCTATTAGTGAGAGACATAGGCAAATGACAATAGGCACACATGAGCCCAATCTCATAACCGTCTATATCCTTTGGAATAATAGGCTAAAAATGGGTCCCGTAACTTAAATATACAAGGATCTAAATATCTAGTATAGTAAAAAAGTGTACTGACAAATCTTGGCTTTTCATAAAAATAATTGAGTCAAAAAAATGGTTCTGTTAGAATATTATAAATAATTAATATGGTATTCTACATATTTGCCTCACAGATTAAACTTCTGAATCAACTCTTCTGAAACTTCTAACAAATTCTTAAAAATCTTCCTGCGCAGTCTTAATTCTCAGTGTTGAAATAATCCTGTCTTAAATTTAGGAATCCAGTTTTCAATCTACTTTGTTTTGTAAGAAAATGGAGGCTTATATGATAAGACCAATATTGTCTGTTGTTATATGATAAGACCAATGTTGTCTAATCCATTAATAACTTTTGAACGAATTAGCAGATTTTCATTTAATTCGATAACGATGTTCTACATAAGAAAATGGAGGCTTATATGATAAGACCAATGTTGTCTGTTGTCTTCCATTAATAACTTTTGAACGAATTAGCAGATTTTCATTTAATTCGATAACGATGTTCTATCATTATGGGGCACTCGATGGCGTATCTTTTAATCCTGTAGAATCAATTAATCCAGCAAGATATAATTTCATTTTTATCAAGATTTTAGTTTATATTATTACTAACAGATGGTGCTGTCTTACTTGTTAGTAATATAGTAACAATATATGGCTTATCTGATTTGAATTACGGCAATAATGCCGTCATCGGGACGTAATTCAATAATCATCATCAATAATGAGTCATTGAAATAATATAACGACTCATGTCAACGAGATGACATCATCATCGTGATCTATGCTAGTTAAGTCAATGTTCAAATTAGACCACAGAACTCTGTGAATTAGATCCTCAAAACTAAGGAATTCGAAATGTTAACCCGGCGCCTGACGCGTACCGTCCGTAATTATCTTTGGTCGCGCGGTATCAATTTGATATATTAATTTGCATAAATTATCTATAATTTTTATCAGTTATAGGATTTGAAGAAATATTTTATCGAAATCCTTCAAATGTTTTCTCCTAACTGCAAAAATTCCTGTTTTTCTATCGTTAGAAATTTCCGATAGTATCGTATATGTAACTATAGTTCAATATCTCAAGTTTAAATCATTGTCAATAAACAATCTTTAAAAAACAATCTATGATATAGTATTACATATCGTAAATAATTTGCTTATTCTAAGTTGCTGGAGGAAGAAACCCAATAGACAAATCCTTGGTTCAGTATAACAAATTATGCTAATATGAAAAAGAATTTTAAATGGATTCTCCAATTATCTTATACTTTGAAACATTGTTAGGAAGTAGGGAATAATAGTTATAAATCTTATTAAGTTTTTGGCATTGCTGGAAAAAATATGTAGACATAATTCAAGAAAATTGCTTGATCCATAGAAACCATGGCATCAAATTATGCCTTTCTAAATGGTTCTTTATTCCTAAATATCTCCGAAAATATCGGTCGCAGGAAAATAATTCCACCACGAAAATTACGCAAAAAAATTACGGAATCAGATTCCATTAGAAAAATAATACACTTGCATTGGAGAAAACAAAGTTGAAGCACACGCTGCGCGAGAGGATGCGCAGATAAAAATATTAAGGACGGATTTTAATTTGGAAGGAAAATATAACGGGACACGTGTTTTACAGTTTTCACGTATATCCGATAGTTTTCGAGAAAAATGCCTGGTCCACAGAAACGTGGACACCCTGTATATTGGGTTGGCAGGAAAGTAATTTCGGTTTGCACCAATAGATAGCATTATGTTTGTTTCGTTATTCTTTTGTCAATGTTAGAATGTTTTTCTTTAGGTTGCTATAGAAACAAGACCTTTAGGTTGCTATAGAAACAAATTCCGTGTAATTTTGTTTTACAACTGTCAGTTTACAGTCAGTTTTAATATGGAATGCAAAAGTGAGCATTTTCGACACATTTTACTTTTTTATTTTTATAAAGGCAAGAAAGCGGCTGAGGCTCACAAAGAGATATGTGAAGTTTATGGCGTTGATTGTTTAACAGAATGCACATGTCAGAATTGGTTTAAAAAATTTTGTTCTGGAGATTTTTCAGTGAAAGATGACCACTGTTCTGGTCAACTTTCTGAAGTTGATGATGACAAAATGAAAGCCATAATTGAATTGAATCGTCGTATAACTGTGCGAGAGATTGCAAAACAGTTAAATGTATCACACACAGCAATTGAAAATCATATAAGACGTCTTGGACTTGTTAAGAAGCTCGATATTTGGGTTCCGCACGAATTGAAAGAAATTCACCTAACACGAAGAATCAATATTTGTGATACGCATTTCAAACATAATGCAATCGACCCTTTTTTGAAACGAATTATCACTGGCGATGAAAAATGGATCGTCTACAATAACGTTAATCGAAAAAGATCATGGTCCAAGCATGATGAACCAGCACAAACCATATTGAAAGCTGAATTGCATCCGAAAAAGATCATGCTGTCAATTTGGTGGGATTACAAAGGTGTTGTGTATTTTGAGCTGCTTCCAAACAACCAAACGATCAACTCAGATGTTTACTGTCAACAACTTATGAAATTGGAGGAAGCAATCAAAGAGAAAAGGCCAGAATTGGCAAATTGCAAAGGAATCGTGTTCCACCACGACAATGCGAGGCCTCACACATCTTTAGCAACAGATACGAAACTATTGGAGCTTGGTTGGGAAGTGATGTCGCATCCCCATACAGCCCCGACCTTGCACCATCGGATTATCATTTATTTCGAAGTTTACAAAACTTCTTAAATGGTAAATATTTCAGTAATAACGATGACCTCAAATCGCACTTGGTTGAGTTTTTTACTGATAAGGACCAGAAGTTCTATGAGCGCAGGATCATGAAATTACCAGAAAGATGGCAAAAGATCATCAAACAGAATGGAAAATATTTGACTGATTAAAGTTCATTTTTTGTATAGAAAAAATTGAGTTTTATTTCACACTAAAAAACCGAAATTACTTTCTTGCCAACCCAATACAAAAATGGCCTCATCTGGTACATAAACTTTATTGGATAGCTAAATTTCATATTAAAAAAAAAAAAAAAATTGTATTTTCATCAATGTTATATACAGAACAAAAAGTTGTGAAAAAATAAAATTAAAAAATATTCACATTGTTGAAATCAGAATGAAAAATGTAAAACAAACTTTTTGATAAAAATTGAATGAGATATCATAATTTTAAATTTTTTGCACATAAATTAGGTTTAATTACTATTAACTACCAATCAGCAGCCACAGGTGAAAATTAAATAATGCAGATCTCAAAGGGTTAAAATTACAGAAACACATTGTAGTTTTCATTATTTTTATGATAATTTTTTATCTTTAATAAATTTAGTGAAATTAATAAGTCTATTGAACAATATGCAATTACATTATAAAGCTGCATTTTTAATACAATGATTATTTTTATATAAATAATGTATTTTGTGAAATAAATTATAACTGTTTGTTTTTAGGCAAAAATTTTCCTCCTTCATTATTTATATGCATTAATCAAAATCATGGATCCTAGTGAATTTTCTAGTACAAATAATGAAACAAGAGCAGCTGTATCAAAAATTATTATTTGGACAACAGATCACAAAAGCAGTGAAATAAAAAAGGTTATTTTTAATCATTTTCTAGTAATAAAATAATATTACTGTAAAACTTTTAAATACAGCACTACTAGCAAGTGTTCTAATAGTTTTTATTCTCGTAATAAGAAGGTAATATTAATAATGATTTCAAAAATTGTTTATTTTAGGTGCATTTATTTCTTATAGATGCATACTACTTTTTACAATATATAAAAAAAATAATATATCTGTAATTTGTTTAACTTAAATAAGTATTTGGATTAAAAAATAATATATCTGTAATTTGTTTAACTTAAATAAGTATTTGCTTTCATATTTTTACTATTGACTTTCATGGTATAGAGCCACATTGAAGGTATCAGTGAGCTGCAGTTTGGCCACCCCTGGCATATATTGTATATGATGTCAGAGAATAATATTTACAATTGAAAAAAAAATTATTTTGTAATTTTGAATTTTAGTTTAGAATTCCAAAAAATATATTGTTTTAAAATAACTGTAAATTTATTTGGATTTTGATTTGATATTTTATTAAATTATTTCATTTATCTGAAAATACATAATATTTTTGCATAAATCAATCACAATATTTATTTTTATAAATATTATTTTTCTTTATTAACACACTGATGCCTATACATCAAGATGTCTCAACAGTGATTGCACATCTGATATCAGTATGGCAAGACGTTTTGACATTAAACTGATTTAATTTTTTAATAAATAACTTCTTGCATTATTTATATTCAAAAATATTTTCCTTTTGACAGTAATTAAAATAAAATTTTGCATTTCAAAAATATACTGTTTAGAATTGACCTGTTTTTGCTCTTTTCTTCGTATTTTCTTTATGTATTGATTTTTATTATTTAATTTGTAAACTTTTATGATTTTTTTATTTTAAATTTATAATCATCCATCAAATTCATCTGATGATAATTGAAATATGATAAATATGTATATTGTTACCAAAACATATATTTGACCTCTGACCTTCTAATATGTGATAATATAAACTTTATCATGTTAATTTTTTCTATTTTATATATCAATGCTTTATTGCATTATTTGTTCATTCTGTTAAATGAAGATTATTATTTTGTTATATATTTACGAAATAAAAAAAGTTACATTTCTAACGAATATTAAAAAAACAAAGAATATTTTATTGTGTTTATAATTTACTAAAACCAAAAACTAAATAAAATTAACTATTATAAAAATATAATTTCATATAAAATAAAAACAAAATACAGTCGATTCTCGTTATTCGCGGTAGTTACATTCTGTTAATTCTTCACGAATACTGAATTAGCGAATAGTGAACCATTATGCCTATAGGAAATACAGACGATTAATTCTTCGCGAATACTGAATTAGCAAATAGTGAACCATTATGCCTATAGGAAATACAGAGTTAGGTTCCTGCGCCCAACATTTTCATACTTGGTTTATATGTGTTTTTCTGTTTACAGATATCTTATTTAATTTGTATTACATTACTTGTAAATAATTACAGTATATGAAGTGTATAGTACTATATATAGTATTATAATCACAGTAATCTTTATTTAATTTTTAAAAACATTAATTATGTAGTAAATAAAAATCTTTATATTTGACTGATAGTTTTTGATGTTGCAATATGTTTGATGTGACAGCTGACACAATGTCTTCCTGAACTATGTTGAAAAACTGCTTCAGCCTTGTCTGCGTCACTTTTTGCCTCAGATCTTCTAAAATTTCAGCGTAAGGAGCAAATGCGCAGGAAGTTAGGCACATAAATTTGAGGTTGCATTCAAGCATAGGGTCACATTCTTTTATGGGACCTGCAGACAATATGAATAGACTTTTGGCCTACTTGCAGTCTGTGGAGTGAGCAAGGATAGGTAATGAGAAATTTTCTGGCAAACCGATTCAGAGACTACATTTGGTGACAAACAACTTCCTTTCACCCTCTCTCTCCAGAGAGAGAGTGTGTGAGTGAGTGAGTGTGTGAGTGTGAGTGTGTGAGTGAGTGTGTGTGAGTGTGTGTGTGTACGTTGTTTCACCCTCTCTCTCCAGAGAGAGTGTGTGAGTGAGCGAGTGAGTGAGTATGTGTGTGTGTGTGTATACATTGTTAACAGTATTTTCGCTGCTCAGCGGGAGTCTGCAAATAAGCACAAAAGCTCCACTAATAATGATTTTGTGGGTACAAATAAATTTTTGCGAATAGTCGAATACATGAATACAGAATCCACGAATAACGAGAATTGACTGTAATATATTCAATTTTATTAAATTGTTGCTGGGAATGACATACTACATGATATATAAATATATATATATATATACAGTCAATTCTGCTTAATTGAGACACATTGGGACTAATCCATTTTGGCCCTATTAAACGGAATCCGCAAATAACGAGAATTGACTGTAATATATTCAATTTTATTAAACTGTTGCTGGGAATGACATACTACATGATATATATATATATACACATATACAGTCAATTCTGCTTAATTGAGACACATTGGGACTAATCCATTTTGGCCCTATTAAGCTGCTGCCCCAATTAAACAAATTAATAATAAATTCTAAAATAAATATGTAATACGTAGGTAAATAAATAAGTAGATAAAATATAATAATTAGGTTTCTATTTTAATACTTTATTATATGTAATAAGTAGGTAAATAAATAAGTAGATAAAATATAATAATTAGGTTTCTATTTTAATACTTTATTAAAATATGTACCTAATTATTAGTTTTTTAGCGATATCCTCTGACTTCGCCTTCAACACTGGGCCGGTGATATTCATGTCTCACCACTAACTATAGAAAACCATTGATCTAATGCTTCTTTGAATTCTGGATTCCTTCCATCACACTTTCTTTTGGATGGTCCTGGAATTTTTTCTGTAATGCCACTCCTCATGCAGTTGATTTTTTTGTTGTAGGAGACTCGGTGATGGTTATGGTAGATTTTGGTACACCAGTTATATCAGCAAGTCTACAATGGCTTATATTAAATGGCTGCTTTTAATTTTATCCAGCAAAGCAATTTTACTTGAAAGTGTAAAATTATTTCTCAACATCTTGGCAAAGATTTAAAAATTTTAAGTTAAATTGACACTGTAAATGAATATTCAACATCTTGGTAAAGATTTAAAAATTTTAAGTTAAATTGACACTGTAAATGAATATTGCTAGATACAGTAAATAGTAATGGTAGACTCTTAAGCAGACACTTACTTGCCAGATGCACAACGATATATAACTGATTCACATCATGCTAGTATTGCCAAATAATAGTGTATGCAGTGTTGATATACTTTTGAAAAATCCCTAAAATATATCAAAAATTGCTAAATTCCTTTCTGTTACTGTCCCAATTAAACATTTATATTATGTATTAGTTTATTAGTTTGGTTTCCGTTCTTTGAGATTTGGCCTGGTGGTCCAATTAAGCAGAATCGACTGTTTTGTGTTAACTTGGACAATATTAAATGAGGACCTACTGTATTGCAATGTAAGCGGAATTGACTGTATATAGAAATTTCAGAGTTGAAATATGTAGACATTTTACAAAAATAAATTTAAATATCTATAACAATACAGTTCTAAATAATCAAGTAAATGTTATACCAAGAAATTTCCCGTGCAATTTCCATTTCCCATTAACATCATAATCAACAATTTCTTGTCTAGCTAATTTCTCACCACCATCTTTCAAACCAAACTAACAAAATTATCAGAACTATAACAATACAGTTCTAAATAATCAAGTAAATGTTATATCAAGAAATTTCCCTTGCAATTTCCATTTCCCATTAACATCATAATCAACAATCTCTTGTCTAGCTAATTTCTCACCACCATCTTTCAAACCAAACTAACAAAATTATCAGAATTATTATTACAATTTTTGATGAAATAATAGGAATTTGAATTCATATTAATAACTCTGATAATAATATATATAAATTTTAAAATATCTTCTGAAAAAAAAATTTAACATTTTTTAAAATTTTTCATGTGACTGAAAAAAATTTTAACACTATTTTCAAATCATATTTCCCAATATTCCAATAGAATTTTTTCTAATATTAGGCATCAAAGTGTTAATTATCTATTATTTAAAAATACATAAGAACTTTTAATTTTTAGAAAAAAGTGGATTTCATACTAATGAGTTTAAATTATACATATCTCTAGTAATTAATTAGATATCTCATACAGTTCTAGATAGAAGTTAAATTAATTAAATTAAAATAATATGCACAATAAGCAAGATATTTTAACATTAATATGAAATTCTTTTTCTTAAAAAAAAAATATTAAATAAAATTTATATACTCATACTTGTAATCTTTCAGAAATCGTATCCCAGTTTTTATATTGATATTTTTCAGCAACTTCTAATAACAGTCTCTTTTCTATTTCAGTCCATGGTTCTTTATTAATTGATGGATGAATGAAATTGTTCCACATTAATTCACATTCTTCTGGTGATCTATTTCCATTTAACTGCAAAAATAAAATATTTAAAATAAATTTGAAATTATTTGAGAATTTTTGTAATTATGATAATTTAGAGCATTATAATTTATTAAATACAATTAATTAAATGCATTTGAGAATTTTTGTAATTATGATAATTTAGAGCATTATAATTTATTAAATACAATTAACACAGTAAAATATCAAACATTTTATAAGATAATCACTCAAAATATAAAAATTTTTACAAAATCATCTAGAATTTCCAACAACAATAATATCTGTTTTTAAGAATTTTCCACTTTTGCTATATTATAATCAAATATTGATGCTGCAAGAATTTTTGTCATCTTGCTGCCATGGCTTTGTCAGACAGTTGCATAAAATATTTCAAGTTAATATCTATACTGGCTTTTCAAGTTAATATCTATACTATCTATATTTATACATTACTGTTAAATCCATCACAAAATACCATATTAAGTTAAATATAAGATGAAATCTTTTCAAGAAAATCCCCTATAAAAAAGGAAATTTCATTTGAAATAAATATTCAGTTTAAAAGGAAATATTTTTTGAATAAATTTTATCTTTTGTAATATTCTACTAACACAGTATACAATGTGTTATAAATGTAGGTGAGGGTAATGACGGATTGAGTTTAATTTCTATCTCCATGCAAAATTTTTAGTATATTTGGAAGTGTCCAAACAGTTCATGTGGACATACAAATATATAGATAGAGAGGAAGTCAATTACTTTGCTGTTTATAGTATAGAAAAAATATTTGCATATATTATGCTCTCCATAATTATAGATATCAAAATGAGCACAAAAACGAACAGCTCATGTGGACATACAAATATATAGATAGAGAGGTAGTCAATTACTTTGCTGTTTATAGTATAGAAAAATATTTGCATATATTATGCTCTCCATAATTATAGATATCAAAATGAGCACAAAAAAAGAGGATAATATATGTCAGTAAATACAATATATAAAAGAAACAATCACCATTATTAACGTATAATTATTTTTTTTTGCCTGACAACATTTATTGTATAGTAGATTAATTATTTGTATAATATTGAAACTTAATTTTAAATTTTTCTAATTATATATAGTATACAGTAGAACTTCGGTTTTACATACCTAACTTTTAACAGATTTTGGATTTAAGGAACAAAGTATTTGTATTAAATTTTTATTTTGTTTTCAACAAACATTTGAAATTTCCACAGAGAACAATGGATAACAGCAATGCTACTTATGTAACATTTCTTTACATGACATATAGAAGGAATGTTAATTGAAACTTAATTTTAAATTTTTCTAATTATATATGAATATACAGTAGAACTTCGGTTTTACATACCTAACTTTAACAGATTTTGGATTTAAGGAACAAAGTTTTTATTTTGTTTTCAACAAACATTTGAAATTTCCACAGAGAACAATAGATAACAGCAATGCTACTTATGTAACATTTCTTTACATGACATATAGAAGGAATGTTAATGTTAGCATATGGAAGTTAGGCTTAATAGGTTTGAGTTGAGTTAACAAATTTCCCCATGTTTATTTATCAAATATTTAGTTAAACTATGGATATATAATTCTAATATCCATATTTCTTTTAAATTATTAATTAATTTAAGATAATAAACGAAATAATAGCACTTGTGAAGTTTGAGTTGAGTTAACAAATTTCCCCATGTTTATTTACAAATATTTAGTTAAACTATGGATATATAATTCTAATACCCATATTTCTTTTAAATTATTAATTAATTTAAGATAATAAACGAAATAATAGCACTTGTGAGCAGTCCAAAAAAGTCTTTATTCATTAAAACTTAACTTAGAGGAACACTTTCGGCTATTTTTTAAAGGCCATTATCAACTCACAGATCATTCTTATATTCTAACAATATTTGTTAAAGAACAACTGAGGAGTTCCGTTTCTGTTCTTTTTTTAGAACAGATCAAATTTAAAAACATAGAAATGTCTATTTATATATATATTAAAACAGCTCAATTAGCAAGTTCAAACAAAATTTATTGCAGTATAACGTTTTCGGACTGCACCTCAGTCCCTCTTCAGTACCGTTACACACAATTTAATATTCTCAATTTAATTCTGAGAATAATTAAATTGAGAATTAATATTCTATTCTGAGAATATTAAATTGTGTGTAACGGTACTGAAGAGGGACTGAGGTGCAGTCCGAAAACATTATACTGCAATAAATTTTGTTTGAACTTGCTAATTGAGCGGTTTTAATGTATATATGGTATTGAGCAAGTTGTTTATCTACGTGGTATGTCTATTTATGTTTAAGGAATACCGCTAAAATATTATTTCACTACAGTTAAGAAAATAAAAACAAAACTAAACAAAAAATAAAATTATAAGTGTCTATTTATGTTTAAGGAATACCGCTAAAAAATTATTTCACTACAGTTAAGAAAATAAAAACAAAACTAAACAAAAAATAAAATTATAAGGACTAAATTATAATTATAAACCTGATATAAATCTGAAGTAGAAGAACAAATTTAAGAATTTGTTCTTCTACTTCAGATCTTTAAGTTATTATTAGCAAAACAGCTTCCAAGTAGGAAAAAATTTAATTATCCTTGATTATTTACACCTAAATTATAATTATAACCCTATTAATTTAAGAATTTGTTCTTCTACTTCAGATCTTTAAATTATTATTAGCAAAACAGCTTCCAAGTAGGAAAAAATTTAATTATCCTTGATTATTTACAAAGATGTTTTCAACTTATTCATTCTCTTCAGTTGTCTATTTTACACTTAAAATAAACAGAATACACAATTTCCTAATGAAATGCAACAAATTAATTTGTAATTTGAAAGAATGTTCTTAGTTTCCATAGTATTAAGGGTTTTTCCAATACTCTTCTAATGTATCTTTATAATCATCCTTTGGATTCTTAAACTGCATCTTTTGTTAAATTAACAATTCTATCTATATACTGTATATATATAAGTAATACATATAAAATTGCTGTATTGCATTTTTAAAACATTTTTTGTTTATCAGATGTTTGCCATTAATGGACACTTCTTCCTCCTATGTCCATTAAACTGAGATTTTACTGTAATTAGAATAATGTATATTTTATATACTGAATTTTCTATTTGTCAAAAGATAATTTAACAATAATGGAATATACCAGAGCTGGAACTTTATGATTCTATGCAATGATCTTTAAAAGTATATTTGTCTATGTAGCAGAGCAGCAATTCACAACTGGTGTTCCACAGAACCCTAAGATTTCGTCAAAAAATTTTGGGGTTCCATGTGAACTTTTCTAATTTTATACAAAGAAATATTTCCAAACTCATAATTTAAAGTCTAAAGTCTAATATCTAAACGCTTTGAGTGTGTTTAGTGCAAAAAGTGTTCCACCGAACAAATAACTGAACTCAACTTATATATACCTGCTGCTGTTTGGCTGCTGTAGTTTCTTTTTGAATGGTAGATAGCAGTGATGTCTATCCAATCCCAAAGCCCATTTGCTACAAAGGTGGTAAATATCAGTGGCCATCAAATTTTGTAGTTTCACATTTTTGTTTTATAAATAAAGGATTATACAACATACATTGCATTTATTATTTAATATAAATTAATAAGAATTCCAAAAATATGTAACATGTTTAGAAGGGTTTCACGTTAAAATAGAGTTGGGAACTGCTGCAATAGAGTATTACAGAGATGATCCCAAATAATGGAGATGCATTCAAAAATTTTGTTTGTGATTTGAATTTATCATAACTTGGAATACAATTTTTTATAGATGCAATATTGTAAATGGAAGTTAGATTCTCCAACCACCAAAACTTGGACTATTCAATATATATTTTAAAAAGCAATACAATAATAGTGAATAAATGCTATTTATTCTTTAAAATGAGGAAAATATACTTTTCATGCCTATAGTACTATGTATGTAAAATAAATAAAACTCTAAATAAAAGAAAATTAAAATGTATAAATTACATTTGCTAGTCAAAGTTTATAATACAAGTAAGCGATTGTGTTTTTAATTCCACTTCTCATTGTTGACTGATTACTAAGTAACAAAGTCGATTCCAGGCTCTCAAGTAGGAACTGCTGACATTTGTGATATATAAAACAGGAACTTATAGCAGACAGTTTTATGCCCAAATTGGATACCTCACAACAAAATTTTCTGAGACATAGGATCCAAATTATCTCATCTTAGATTTAAAGCCTGGGATCAAAACATACAAAACAGATAATTTCTTTTATTATATGTGATAATCATTGACTGATTACTAAGTAACAAAGTTAATTCCAGGCTCTCAAGTAGGAACTGCTGACATTTGTGATAGATAAAACAGGAACTTATAGCAGAGAGTTTTATCCCCAAATTGGATACCTCACAACAAAATTTTCTGAGATAGGAACCAAATTATCTCATCTCAGATTTAAAGCCTGGGATCAAAACATACAAAACAGATAATTTCTTTTATTATATGTGATTTCATTGAAGACATTTCAAGAAACATTCTTGAATTGAAACAAAACACTGAAGACTAGTATATGGTTGTCATTTTTTCTTTTGCCACCTTCCTTCTTATTGAATATCAAGTTACAAAGGATGCCAACGTTTATCATGGATCACCCGCAGTTATGATAAGGGTTAGCAGTCAAATGAAAGATGGGATTGAATGAGCTGTGGTAGATCCCTTCTGAAAAAATCTACAAATATGGAATCTAGAATTAAACATGAATACTCTATAATAGAAGCACTGCATACTTTCATCCTAAAATAATAGCAATCATCATAAGTACGGATTTCTGCCATAAATAATTATTATTGCAAGTACAGATTATTGTAAATCAGACTCACTGGAAGTCAGTGATTTCTGATAGCATTTTTTTAAATAAAATATCAATTACACATTATTATACAAAAATTAGATTATAATTTTTTAATTAATAAAATTTTTTTAGGAAATTTTGAATTATTATTATTATTATTAATTAACAAATAATCTGAAATATTATATGCATTGTCTCATTATAAAGTTTCTTATGGTAATCAATTCCTCATATATCAGATATATCACATCATTGCAAAAATGTTACACATATTAAAATAACTTTTATTTAATCTCTGACAATGTTTATTGATTTAATTTTGTTCAAAATTTATATATTGTTACAAAGTATTATTTTTAAGAATTTATTTACTTACGCCAACTACTGAAATTTTCATCCAATCTAAACTGCTTCCTCTTGGTCCAATACAATCTCTTTTGGACTTTTCTCTGTAAATTATAAAATTATTTTAACAAATTTATTTATATAATATGTTTAATCTCCTCAGTTACAAAACATACAACTTATTTTAATTAGGAATTTATTCATATTAAATTTTACATAAAGCTCTAATGGAAATTTTTGAAAATAATTGCATTATTACATAGATATTTTATAAAATAAACGTATTCCTTATCAACTGCAAAAGTTACAATTCTTGAGAGCTCAAAGATTACCAAAATAGTAGTTAAAAAAATTAAATGCTATATTATGCTAAATGTTAAATTACATGGAAAAATACATATAATATTCTATGGCTATAGTTACCTAACTGTCTGAAGTGAATATTTTAAACATTCTAGTAACTCAATAATGATATAATATATAATAATATATGTTTATATTATCATATAAAAAATATATGTACATGCATTATTTACATTCTTAAAGTTTTATGAAAACTTGGTTTGCATAAAGTGTTTTTTGAATGAATTATTTATATAACTTGAGATATAAATTTAACAAATCTGATTTTAAATTAAATTATGAAATGTAATCTGACAGAAAAAATGATTCCTGTATAAAGCTTTTTTAATTGATATAATTTTTTGGAATTTTTAAATATTTTGATAAATTTCAGATATAGTGTCCAAATTACAGAAAAACGCCTTATCAAGAAAATCCCAAGTAAAAATAATTGACGCACACTATTCCATACTGTGCATCAATTATTTTTTTATAAAGTTTTCATAACTATAAATTTTTTTATTTGTAGCAATTTAGAAACAGATGCTATTTTAAAAACATGCAATGCTGAATACATATATTAGTGGAAAATAAGATTCAATGTTATGGAAAACATCATCATAACAAATTTTTTTTAATTAAATATGATGACAATATTACTTACTTAATATTTGTAATTTGTGATTGAATTTCTTCTAATTTTTTAGTAGCTGCTAAATGGTCTTCATCATTCATATTCTGTTGTGCTAGTTTATCTTTTAATATGGATTTCCTAAATAAATTAATTAAATTATTAATTTTTTTCAATATTTTTTATCTTTTAAAAATATAATTTAGAATTTATAATGTAATGATAAATTTATATGCATTATTAAACACATTTCTATATCAATTTTTAAATGGCTTTAATTCAATTAGTTTATACTAATTTAGTGAAAAAATGAATCATCATCATTCAAAATTATTCATAATCATATTTACATTTTATTTTTATATATAATTTTGTTATTCATTTGATTCAAATTATTAAATATGTAAAAACATACTCATTACTTTTGCTTTTAAACATATCATTTTTAAGTACAATAAACAAATATAGATAACTTCCATATAACACAGTACTTCTACAACAAAGTTCAAGGACGTCACTTTCTACCTTCATTTATAAATAGATTTAGATATAAGATCAGTCTTTTTAGACAGAAATGTTTAATTTATTCCTGCATACAAATTATTTGAAGCATTTTCAGCTTTAGTAAACTCTTGTCAACAGTTAGTATACTTAAAATGTAACAAGCATAAAGGAATAATAATACAAACTTACATTCAAATTATTTAAATTTAAATTAAATTACATTATAGAATTGTATAGTTGCAATTACAACAGTGCAATGCAGGAATTATATTACAGTTCTTAATATTTACATAAATTAACAATAGTGTAGTGTATAGTTTGTATTATTATTCCTTTATGCTTGTTACATTTTAAGTACACTAACTGCTGACGAGGGCTTACTAAAGATGAAAGCACTCCAGTTAATTTGTATGCAAAACTTTATTAAACATTTCTGCCTAAAAAGACTGAGCTTGTGTCTATAGCTATTTCTACAATATATTAAAATTTCACATCTTGTACAATGCTCTAAATATATTGTCAGATAAACAACAACAACTAGAATAAGAACAACAACAACAATTAGATCCATTAATGAGTCTAATTGTTATTCTCCTGCTTACTGTGATATTTTATCTGATGTTCTACAATACAGTTTTATTCTAACACACAAAATTTGGGAAATCCATGAAAAACATAGTACTTATATAAGAAGGTTTCATTCTAACATGATTTGAGAACTGTAGTAAACTGCACATAACATAGTATTTTTGAGCTTTTATAGGGAAAACTCTATTATTATGTTGGAAATAATTTTTCAACATATCCATCCCATTTTGTTAATCCCTGTTGACTTGTTGGCTTTATGCAAAATATTATTGAGAAATATTCATATTTTATGATTCCAATTTAAAGAAGTTCAAAAAAGAACTTCAAAAAATGCTTAATTCTATCCAATGAAATTTACAAAAATCTACCATACAAAAGTAAACAAACTCAGATTACTTTTTTTTAAGAGAAGAAGACATGTGAAATCTAAATGTTGAAAGAAAATCATTTGATTATGCTTAACAGAGATAAAGAGCAAGAAAATTAAATGAATGTACATTATCTAACACATATGTAACACAATTTATAAGACCTTTTAATAATTAAGTTTCTGAGTTATAAAAATAAAATGGCATATTTCTGTTAGCTTTTGCTGGATTGCTGCTGGAGGCGAGGCTGTGCGCAGGGTTTTGTGCGCCGCGAGTCACGTGCGCTCCATGCACTCCGTGCATGTGTGTTCGTGAACCGAAGCATCGTTCGTAAAGTGAATGTAATATCCCTCTTTATACTAATTCTTAATCCCATATAACATGGCTTTGCATTACATAAGATTTTATAGGAATCCAATTACCATGTTATATTAGCATTGTCTATATAAATAAATAAATAATAATACTGTTATGTATGTTTTATTGCTAGTATCAACTGAAAAAGAATGGCAAGTACTTCTATTTATGTTATTGCTATATACAGCACCAATATGTAGCAATAAGAAATACAGTTTAAAAATCCATCTGATCCATGATCTTTGAAATTATGCCATTCTTGATGAATTTTTTGGGATGTGAATTACTAGAGTTCCCCAACATACATAACATTTATATTTGTAATATTATGTAAGTCAAATCTACTTACATAATTATATTATAAAATATATGTACTGTAAGTATAATCTATCTACACATGTATAATTTACATCATATTATGATGTATGATAATGATCATACATCATAATATGATCAAAATTATCAGTATTATCATGATCAAAAGTTAACTATTGATAATGATAATACTGAGAGTGTTGTTACTTTCTGTTATACCAACATTGTAACCATTTCTGATATGATGAACAATCTAAATTCTTCAGGAAAATAGAGGAGACATATTTTTTGATAAACACTACACTGACAATCGCTAATTTTCTTTCTATGTTGATTTCTTAGAGCATCTTATCATTGCAACATGTATTGCTTCAATGTTCTCAAGAATCTATACCAATGACTGATGTATTTGTTTTTATTCAATAATAATTTCTTCATCCAAAATTTATGACATCAAAATTGTGCATTGTGTTTAATTAATATTAAAATGAATATGAAAAATCTTTGCAGAAGATACTTTTCAGTTTTTCATACAAAATGATTTATTGATTACATTGTTCTATAATTAGATAATTATCAGATATGTCATAAATCATTCACCAGATGATTTTCCAACTTTTCTATCTTCCAATTTCTTCTTTTTCAGCATGCAGCTAACCTGAAAAAAATAAAAAGTGTCATCACTTTGTGGCCCACCCTGTACATACAAAAGCTTTATAAAAGAACATATTAAAAAAATCTAACCTAATCTAAAATTTTTTAATATGTTTTTTATAATGCTTATGTTGTATATACTGATGAAAGCCAAAATCTAACCTATTCTAAAATTTTTTAATATGTTTTTTATAATGCTTATGTTGTATATACTGATGAAAGCCAAAATAAGTGATAATGTTCAACAGAGAAAATAATTTTTAACATTTCTTTATTAAATTCCTAAATTCATTTTTTAAATTCCCTATAGTTATAGATGTACAAATTGGAATTTGATTATTGCTGGTTATTGAATAAATGAAAAGTTATATACAAGGGTGAGTCAAAAAAAGAAGTTAGTAAATTTATTTCAGCTATTACTATTCTTGCGACACAAATATTGAATATACATATTATGGTAACACCCTTCCTTTGGTTCTCAATGCATTTACCCAGTATTTAGACACAGTTATTCCAACATGAGATGAATTTTCTGTTCTCTCTTGTAAACATCTGACCGATTGATCATGCAGCTATTGACAAATTGCTGACTTAACTTCATTGTCACTTTGAAAGAATTTATTAGCAAGTGCTTTTCTTTTATAGGTCCAAACAAATGAAAATCTGAATGAGGGCTAGATCTGGACAAGAAAAATCATGATAGTGTTTTGGGATTACTGAAATGTTCAACTGTGAGAATGGGATCCGGAAAAGTGGCCCTCACACTTTGCCTCCCACATTTCGTCTCCAACAAGTTTTGCTCCCAGCAGATAATGAATAGGTTACAAAATGTAAATAATACACCAAGTTTTTAATAATTCTAATTTATTTTGTTTTAATATAATAAATGCACATTATTATCGTTTAAAGCTCCAAGTTGTATGCAATGCCTCTAAGGTAATCAATCAGATTACGATTTTGAAAATCTTCGACTATTCTTTTGATTCTAGAGAAATTGCAACATACTTCTTGTTTCTTTGATTGCTTGATCTTATAAGTTAGTTCGGATTTTGTTTCATTTTAGCAAATGAAGCTCTATTCTTGTGACATTTTATAAATTAATGAGATTTAAATAACAGCACTATTCTGCAGTTAAAGGTAGAAAAACATTCACATAAATTGTACTAGCGCTTTCGGTGTTCTATTACACCATCCTCAGGTACGTTTTACATAACCGATTCGAATATCGAACAAACACATTCTTCAGAAGAATGTGTTTGTTCGATGTTCGAATCTCATTAAATAATAAAAAGTTTATAAGCAGTTGTTTGAAGAGTTAATTACATTTTATAAATTTGAAAATTTATAAAAAATTAAAATAAAAATTACTGAAAAGAAGAAAAACATAACAATAAACAAATTTTATTAAAAATATGACAATATTTAATAAATTTCTGTCACTTTTCAACTAATTAAATAATTAACTTAATTAATTAAAATTTAAACATAATACAATAGAATCGCATTTTTACAAACTTCCAAATTTACGAACTATTTAGTTGATCCCAAAAGTCCCTAATGTTAATTAATGCCATTCCCATTTACGAATTTTTGATTTTATGAACTTTTTTGGGGGTTCATACAAGTTCTTAAAATCGAAAGTCCACTTTACTGAGTTTTTTATTGGTAATTTTTTAAAAATATTATCATTTGTACCTTATTTCATTTGTTTTTTATTGTTATTCATTTGTACCTTATTTTATTCATAAGACTCTCCACTATCAAAAAAACATTTCGTTGGATGGCTAAGACTTCATATAGAAAAATTGCATTTTCTCTGATGTCATATAATCAAGGAAAAGTTATGAAAGAAATAAAATTTGGAAAAATTTTTACATCTTTAGAAATAAAATAGAAAACATAATAAATTGCAAAATTATCAAAAAATTTCAATGAAAATTAAGCGAGTTTCACTATTTTAATTTTTGCTAATTAATTAGGTTTAATTTGTAAACATTCACAGACTAATAACATCGAATCACCACTGAAGGGGCTGGGACTTCAATAAAAATTTGAATTATCGAGGGTTGACTATATTTACATTTTTGAATCCTACTCATTTTTGACAGGGGACGAAATGTGCTGGAGGCGAAATGTGGGAGATGAAATGTGAGGGTCACTTTTCTGTAAACTGTGAGAACTGGGAGAAATCAAGAACTTATTAACAATTAAGAGCGTATCTTACTCATTTTTGACAGGGGACGAAATGTGCTGGAGGCGAAATGTGGAAGATGAAATGTGAGGGTTCACTTTTCTGTAAACTGTGAGAACTGGGAGAAATCAAGAACTTATTAACAATTAAGAGCAGCTTATTAATAAGTAACTAACATTTTTGGCTATTCACCATCTCCAGGTTACAATATTGGAACATTATAAAAAAATTTAACCATCAGTTATTATTAGTTATCATAGCAACAGTTTAAAAATTAAATAACAAAGTAGAGTTATGATAAAAAAGTAAAACTGTATATATGTATATATATACACAGGGTGTTTCTTAGCACCCTTTTTTCTTGGAAATGTGATGAGATAGGAAGTAGGGGAAAAATTTTGATTACCAAAGTATATCCAAAGAATTGAATGGGCATGATAAAAATTTTGTGGGCCTATCGTAAGTAGGGGCAGAACGAGTCAACTTTGAAATCTCCAATGGAAACATATGCCGATTTTGGCATAATTGGATAATCTATAAAAACAAACAACTTTACAAGAAATCACAACAAACACTTGAAGCAGGATAAATACACTATTTTATTATTAGATATATATAATATATATTACATATACTAATAATACAATTGTTTTCCGAAAACGTTTTCAGCCTACTATAGCCCTCCTCAGCTGGTAATCTCAAGTGAGTGACTAAAGTTCTAACCAGTATTGGATGCAGGCCATCCGTGCTGGGATGTTCCACAAATAAACATCCAGTTCAAGCGCTTTAAACTGGATGTTGTATTGGATGCAAGACATCCCTGCCGGGATGTTTTAAAAATAAACATCCAGTTTAAAGCGATCCCAGCAGGGATGGCCTGCATCCAATACAGGTTAGAACTTTAGTCGCTCACTTGAGATTACTAGCTGAGGAAAGCCATAGTAGGCCGAAAACAATTGTATTATTAGTATATGTAATATATATTATATATATCTAATAAAATTAGTGTATTTATCCTGCTTCAAATGCTTGTTGTGATTTCTTGTATTTTTAGAAGCAGCAGAAAAGATGCCGCCACATGTATCACCGATTGGGCTATTCAAGCAATAATAAGAAGAATATGACAAAGGGCATCTGTGTACATCCATGGCACTCATAAAAGGCTGAAACAAGTCTAGAAATCCTTGTTCTTAAGTATAGCTCCATGCCGAACTGTGATGGCAGAAGAATTGTTGCACCTGCAGTTCAAGTACTACTACTGGTACCAGAACTGGCCTTAAATCTGAATAATACTTCTCTTTGTTGCTTCAATAATGTTCTACAATGTACACAGATGCCCTCTGTCAGATTCTTCTTATTATTATTGCTTGAATAGCCCATTCGACGGTACATGCGGCAGCATCTTTTTTTATGTGATATCTCACAATCCATAGGTGATATTAAAAAACTTTCAAAACAAAAGTTGTTTGCTTTTTACATTCAGCCAATTATGCCAAAATTGGCATAGGTTTCCATTGAAGATTTCAAAGTTGACACCTTGTGCCCTTACTTCTGATGGGCTCACAAAATTTTTATCATGCTCAATCAATTCTTCGGATATATTTTGGTAATAAAAATTTTTTCCCCTACATCCTATATTATCATGTTTCTGAGAGAAAAAGGTGGTATGGGTGCTAAGAAACACCCTGTATATGTATGTATATTAAGATAATATGTAATAACTTTTGTAATCATAGTAAACATAACATATTCAAGCTATATTCATATTTAAAATATTACAAAAAATTTATTTAAGTTGGTGGTCTGATGTCTTATATTTTTCAACTGTGTACATCAGGGGTGGGCAATTATTTTCTGCCGCGGGCCGGATAAACAATCTTCAGTCTGAAGCTGCTTGAATAGCCCATTCGACGGTACATACGGCAGCATCTTTTTTTATGTGATATCTCACAATCCATAGGTGATATTAAAAAACTTTCAAAACAAAAGTTGTTTGCTTTTTACATTCAGCCAATTATGCCAAAATTGGCATAGGTTTCCATTGAAGATTTCAAAGTTGACACCTTGTGCCCTTACTTCTGATGGGCTCACAAAATTTTTATCATGCTCATTCAATTCTTCGGATATATTTTGGTAATAAAAATTTTTTCCCCTACATCCTATATTATCATGTTTCTGAGAGAAAAAGGTGGTATGGGTGCTAAGAAACACCCTGTATATGTATGTATATTAAGATAATATGTAATAACTTTTGTAATCATAGTAAACATAACATATTCAAGCTATATTCATATTTAAAATATTACAAAAAATTTATTTAAGTTGGTGGTCTGATGTCTTATATTTTTCAACTGTGTACATGTACGTATACACTAGTGACAGCATCTATTATTTTACACTATAAAGTATTCATTATTTTGTTTTTTTCTTTTCGAGTCGAATTTTACAAATGTGGTCCTTGAAATTTAATGTGTTCTAGTTTATGCGGCGGGCCGTACAAGAGGTCTTCGCGGGCCGCCTTTTGCCCACCCCTGGTGTACATCCATGCTGGAGGAAGATCATGAACTGATTTATCATTAAGAATGTTTTTATCCTTCTTCTTGGTTAATATTTTCAAATATTCTATAATTAAAGCTTGTCTAGATGCTCGAACTGGTTTATGATTTTTACCCTATCCAATGTATTTTCAAGTCTGTTGCATAGGATTCTGTGGCTAAAGTTGTGGATAACCTACTTTTATGTTCTGTTTGTGCTCAATTTAAGTCTCTGTGAAAGATTTCTTTTTGTTATTCCAATATGAGGCAGACTGTTGAATTTTTTCATTGAGTACTGGTATTCTATAGACTCTTGGTTTCTCTTCTGTTAAGGGGTCTTTGTCATTACACAAAAAGTTAAAAAGGATTGGCCCTCTTCTTATTGCCAGCCTGCTGTTATGTTTTTTCACTATTTTATTTGCTACATTAAAGTTTTGCAGGTTATATGCAGGGTTGCAGAGTCGAATGGCAAATGTTCCGCTCTGATTCTAACTCCGACTTCATAAAATTTGTAAGGTCTGACTCTGACTCTAACTCCCAATTCCGGGCAGTTAAAAATCTGACTCTGACTCCACCTAAAAACTTCTGACTCTGCAACCCAGGATTGTAAAATTGGATGACAAATGATCCAACTCAGACTCCACCTTTTAAAAAAAAAAATCCAACTCCGACTCCAACTGTTGACTCCAGGCAGTTTAAAATTCCGACTCCGATTCCATCCAAAAATCTCCGACTCCGATTCCCGACTCTAACTCTGCAACCCTGGTTATATGGTACAGGTAAGAAAAGTTTGGATTCAGTTTCTAGCTACCAACTCTGACTCTGCAACCCTGGTTATATGGTACAGGTAAGAAAAGTTTGGATTCAGTTTATAGCTATCAATGACTGGTTATTTTTTCAATTCTGAGAGTTCTCTGTACTGATTTTAACATGTCTTCTAAAAAAATTTTTCTATACTCACGTTTAAAGTCTGTATTCATGATAATTTAATTCATGTCTTTCATCCTCTTCATCAGTACAACATAAAAGTGCTCTTCTAAAAACAGCTTTTCATAACTAATTGAATCTTGTGACCAGGTTTAATATTAACACTGGTTTATAGGTTGGCTTCCTGTATATAGTTGTTTTAAAGTTTCTGTTTTGAAAATAAATTTATAAGTCTAGGTTTTTTTTTTTTTGCATACTCATTTGTTCTTTTCTCAAGAAGAGTCCATAGGATTCCAGAGTGAATATAGCTCGTTTTGAAAATAAATTTATAAGTCTAGGTAATGTATTTCTTGCATACTCATTTGTTCTTTTCTCAAGAAGAGTCCATAGGATTCCAGAGTGAATATAGCTGCAAATCCTTTGAGCTTTTCACTGTGTCTCCACATCGTCAATATGTCATCAACAAATCTAACAAAATTTTAAAGTTTGTTGGAAGCATGATAGGAATTGGTTTTCTAATGATCATCACATCGCCAATATGTCATCAACGAATCTAACAAAATTTTAAAGTTTGTTGGAAGCATGATAGGAATTGGTTTTCTAATGATCAAAGTACTATCTCAGCTAGAGGTTCTACATTTGGGCTACTTATAGATATACCTAACATTTGTGCATAATATTTTCTTTTAAATATTTAGAAGTTGTAGCATATGAACATGCTAAGTCTCTCAATTGGGGTATGATGCCGTGTGCTTCTGGTAAATTTTCTAACATGAACCTATAAAATGTAATACATGTTGATTTCAGGCAAAGTGATGAGTATAAGCTATCAAAGTCATAAGTGGTTAATAAGTCTCCTTATTTAAGTGGTGTCATAGTTAGCCTCTCCAGGATAGATTAAGGTTATCATTGTTGAGTAATTTGATTCTCTTAATTAATATTGATTTGCACCATTGTGCTAAGATTCTCTCTAAGTTAAATATTGCGGATGTCCTTTTTTTATGATTGGACTAGCTGCCAATAGATTTTTGTGTGGGTTTTAACATATGCAAAAAGTCTAGGGCAGGCTGGTATGTTGACTCCTAATTTCCCAGATTTCTGGGAAGTGTTTGTAAAATACAAGTAGGCCTTGATTAGTGCGAATAATGGGTTCCACGAATTTCTCACACTATTCAAAGTATTAACTACATGTAAAATATGGTAATTGGTTCTTGCTTTGTGAGATTCCAGCCATTAGCCAACCTTCATGATGAATAACCACAATACTATGATACCTCGGATCACGAACGTCTCGGTTCACGAACAAATCGGTCTACGAACATCATTTCCGAACAAATTTTGCTTCGCTTTACGAACGATGCTTCTGTTCACGAACACACACGCACGGAATGGATGGAGCGCACGTGACTCGCAGCGCACAAAACTCTGAGCACAGCTTCGCCCCCAGCAGCCAAAATAGCGAATTGACAGCAGAAGTTGTGTGCCGCTTTTATGTTGCTCAATCACATCCATTTTTTGCTCTA
The DNA here is from genome assembly GCA_000484575.1 of Olivierus martensii. Lineage (NCBI taxonomy): Eukaryota > Metazoa > Arthropoda > Arachnida > Scorpiones > Buthidae > Olivierus > Olivierus martensii. Next base: position 47,321 of record AYEL01082787.1, read on the forward strand.
GTGTAATTCCCAACCTCCATTTTCGTTTCCTGTTTTATTGTCAAAAGTGTTCTTCCTTTTATCCATTGCTTTTATGTCACTCAATCACATCCATTTTTTGCTCTAGCATAATCACTAACCTCTTCTTTGTTACTTTTTAAAAGAGAAAATTCTGTACTATACTGTATGTATACGATAATACTTTTTAAAAGAAAATTCTGTACTATACTGTATGTATACTATAACAAAGCAGAATAATAGTAATGTTAAATAGGTAACGGCAAAATGCCCATCTTTCTGGTGTTTCACCCCTTCAAAGCCAAGTGACTGCTCTGGGATTGCTCCTCGTCCAGTTTTACTAACACCATAAAAGGGCCACTGACATCATAAAAGGGGAGGGACATTTGTTAGTAAGACTGGTCTATGCTTACAATTCGCATTAATCGAATATTTGCTCACACTAACTAAAAAACAGTATCATTTTTATAAGTCGCGCTAATCGAATATCGCATTATTTGAACTCGCACTAATCGAGGCCTACCTATAATTGCTTTGATCTTATAAACTAATTTCTTAATTAGGTCTTCTGAAATCTGATTGGCATTTGTTTGGGAAATTATGCATCTAGAAATGCATCATATATTACTCTATCCACGAGAACCATCTTATATGTTTCATCTTCTTATATGATGGTATAATCATTGTGTTTTAGCCACACTAATGTCTTCTTAAGGAGGTGTGTGTCTAGGTATTTCTTTTGCTCATTTTTAACATTTTTTGTCTAAGCTTTTGGTTTAGACATTCTTTTTCAAGATTATCCATATTGGTAAGGATATCTTCTATTAAAGGTATTTCATCTAAGATTGTAGAGTTGGCTCATAGATCACACGAATGGCCTTTTTTAAATAATTATTCTATGTATAGCAATAAATTGATGTCCCCAAGATTGTTATAGTTTGGCTTAGATCCAGTGGGCCCTGGCCGATTTGGTTAATTGTTGGTTAAAGACCCATTTTAATTTTCTGATATATCTTTTTCTTAAATTTCTCTTTACAGCTTGTTCTTTGGCTTTAACTTAGTTCAAGAAGGATGAAAATATAGAATAACTCTAATTATCGTTCTCATATATATGCTATGGAACATATTCCATAGCGTCTATATGACTAGTTATTCAGGTACTGATGAGGATTTATATGAAAGATTGAAAACATTTTATATAAATAAAAAACTGTTTCCTGCTAATAGTGTTTGTTATTTATATGATTTTATTAGAAATAAATCTTTTATCTAAAATTAATAATTATTGAAATATCAAATACATCTGAATAATATACAAGTACAAAAATTTTTATGTTCTTATAAATAAAAATTTTTTGAAATAATTAAAATTTTATTATTTTATATATATTCAATTTATGCAACTGTTATAAAAAAAATTGTAATAGGCAAAGTGAAAAAATAAAAATGTAGTAAATGTTCTATCATATTTAGTTCTTAACAAAACAAAAAATTTTCTTTTTGAAATAACAGTAAAATATAATATTAAAAAATCTAATACTATATAAATCTGCATATACAGTAATTAATTACAACCATAATGGTATCAGTAATGATGTATGAATGTGAAACATGGACACTTACAAAGAATATGAAACAGAAACTAGTAACAACTCAAAGATGCATGGAAAGATAAATGTTAGGATTTATCACAAGAGATTGCAAGACCAATACATGGACAAGAGAATAAACCAGAGTAAAAGACATAATGATAGTTAGGAATAAATAAATGGTGTTGGACAGGCTAACAACAAGATATACTGATATATAAAGGACAAAGAGAATTATAGAGAGACAACCGAGATAAGGGTAAAGATACCCTGGCAGACAATACAAAGACGGCAAGATGACATAAGAAAAGTAAAGTTGTTTCCAGTGGATGCACATTGCACAAGATAGGTACAGTCTATGACAGAAAGGTTTTGACATCTACTGTAGGGGCTGTATTAGAGGAAGTAGTTTCGATTGTAAAGTCTGGAAAATCTCCGCACAGCAGCTTGTAATGAAGTAGACTGTTCTTACCACAGTAGAAATAGGGGTCGGGAATATTTCACAGAGGGGAGAATTTCTATGATGTACTTGACATGAGTAATGCGATCTGTATTCTTCTTTCACTTTCCATTTTATTAAACATAGAAGACAATTTTATTTTTTATTATGCTCTTTACAAGTTATAAAAACTCAGTATTGAAATTATCATCATTATAGTTTAGATAATTGTATAATGTTTTGTTTTTTGTTCTGTGAATATAGAAGTGAAAATTTCTAAGTTTAAAAATCTTATTTCGATATGATTTTTTCATATAAAATTTGTTTTTAATTGTAAGATAAAAAATACACATTAAACACTCAAAAGTTCGTTTATTTTAAGTATTTTCAGATTTGCATATAATAAAAATATGAAACTGTATAATACATAACATATTATTTAATGGGCAAAGCCTAGAACTTTGGTGAAGTTGAAAAACAATTTTTTTTATAATTTGCTATTCTTCGAATTTTTAATATTGAAATATATTGCTGTAAAACATTATTATACGCTAGGTAATGGTTATAGAATAGCTTAGAGAAGTGCTTTTAACATGTTTACAGATTCCAGATTATGAAGGATGCATGCGGGATGCACCCTATTAGCTTTGATAACTTTGCTGCCTTCAGCACTTATCATTACATGCATTTATCGTCGATATTATTAAGATGATCAATCGTGGATGACCTGGTGATTTTTTAGGTGATACGCTCCCCCTCTCTTCGTGCTGCTTTAGAATGTTGTAAACTGTTTGCCTACTTATTTGTAATATATTCGCTATGTCTTTCACAGGCATCCCGTTGTTCCTATGATGAATGATTAGCAACCTAGAACTCTTAGACGTAGTAGTTGGCATTTTGAAATAATTCGCACTCAACTTCAACAATCTAGTTCATGCCTTTAAATACGGTATTAAACGACACTTCGGTATGCAACGCATCTTATTACTTAATAATTCAGTTATTGCCAGTAAAGTTACGATCCTAATTTATTTCATTAATATTTTTTACGTTATTTAATGTATTAATAAAAGTTAAGATCAAAGTATAGTAAACGAAATCGTCTTTTTTTGTATGTAAACGCCTAAATATGCAATATTCCTTTCACTCCCCATTCCTAATCAACTGATGGAATGGTTTAACCCAAATTGTAGCCTACTACAATCAATAACTGAAGTAATGACTCAATCAGTTTTTGCGTATTGTACAAAGCCGAACCTTTTCTGCTGATGTTATAAACCTTTCTGTCAGAGACTGTACATATGGAAACAAAAAGAGATATCTATATATATATTCAGTAGTAGATGAAAAAATGATGATAAAGTGAAAATAACTTTGTCCAAAGAATTCATTATTAGAGTCAACTTTAAAAAAAAATTAATAATACTGATATTTAATTGCCAGACTATATTTTTCAATTACTTAAATACAATTATTTATTTTGGTAAAAAGGATTTTGATAATTCCTTTAAGATCAACATGTATTTATAGCATCTTTTGCAGTTTTTTTTATTTTAAATTTAATCAATTATGTAACAGTATTATTATATTTTTAAGTTTGTATACTATCAGACTGAAGATGAGTATGACATGCACATGTAATGCAAATCTGCATATGCATAACTGTTTGTGAAATAAAGGTCTTAGTATTAATGTTCAAAAATTACTCTACCTTTAAACGATGAATTCTTTTACTTTATTCTAGCACTTAGGTAGGATATAAATATTTTTATTACAGTTATTGCGTAATTATTGAAGAGGGTCAGATAGACCGAAAACGTTTCTGTAATTACGCAATAACTGTAATAAAGATTCTAAGTATTAGAATAAAGTAAAAGAATTAAAGGTCTTACTTTCTAATATGATAGAAAATCATATTTTGTCAAAAATAGACAACAATTAACTAATGTTTAAGGTCTTAGTTTCTAATATGATAGAAAATCATATTTTGTCAAAAATAGACAACAATTAACTAATGTTTACATATTTTCTGAAATTATTTAGAAATTTATATATGAAATTTTTTTAATTATAGATTATTATTTTATAAGAAGATAAAAGTTCTGTTTAGTAATTTAAACTTAATTTCAAACTTACTTCAAAAGTAAAGGTGCTAATAACTTTTCTTTAAAATTTGAAGCAACTGCATTTTCTAAATGTTCTTTTTCAGAATCACTCCCTATAATTTTAAATAAAAAATATTAATAATTTAAAGTTATATGTATCTATAAAACTGGACAATTAAATCAGACTATAATTTAAATGTGCTGTATATTGTTACAAATTATTGTAAACTTCATTTCATAATAGTCCTCTTATAAATATATATAAGAATTCCTTTGTTTTCAATTTTTTCTAAAGAATGGTATTCAAATATTACAACGGATATATTTTCAAAAATTCTTTGATAGAAAGCACCGAATGTGAAGATTTTGTTTTGATTAAAGAACCAATTTTTGCTTCATACAGCAAAAATATCTCAAATATTTCAAAACTTCAATATAAAACTTCTAATTAACGATTTTATTAGAAAACTCACAATTTCAATTCTATTCTCTTAGATGAAATAACTCTTATGATTCTACTATCTATGCTTTCTTCAAATGCAAACAAAAAGAAATTTTTCACCATAAGACCTGCTGTTTTGTCTCTCATTAAATATTCAAATTACATTCCATCATTTTCTTCGATTCATTTTAAAAGAGCAGTAAAATCTTTCCTCCTGCTTTACTCTTGTGATCAGTGAAGTTTACAAAAATCAATCAAATGGAATTTTTATTCTTCTTATAATCAAAATTTAGTTATATAATCATTTTATCGACATCTACTTATTATTTCAACTATCTTTTTAATACTAAAAATATCAATTATCTTATAATTATTTTGCTGTTATTAATCCAGAAGTTATCACAATCCTGGATTTTAAAATTACATAAAATCAAGCCTATTACCAGAAAAAAAGATTATTACTAAAAAATGTTTTTGACTTAATTTTTAGGCTAACACCATTTCCAGAATATAAAAGTTATAAATAGTTCACATATTTTTTGAGGGGTGGAAAGAAACGTTAAAAATGTTTCATCTTCACATTAGAAGATACAGGATGATAAAAATAAATTTGAATGTATCTTAAAAATTTAATAATAATATTAATTTTAGGGCCATTTTTAGCCTACTTTCTGAAGGAAATAGAGGCTTATAAGATTGGGCCTATGTCTGTCTGTGTCTCCCACTAATAACTTTTGTGTTTTATTTGACATTCATGTCAATTGTAAACATGAAATGTTTACCAGGGTTGCAGAGTCAGATGGCAAATGATCTGACTCTGACTCCATCTTTTAAAAAAAATCCAACTCTGACTCCCGACTCCAGGCAGTTTAAAAATCCGACTCCAACTCCACCCAAAAACCTCCGACTCTGCAACCCAGAGTTGCAGAATTGGATAGCAAATGATCCAATTCAGACTCTACCTTTTAAAAAAAATCTGACTCCAACTCAGACTCCCTAAAATTTGTAAGGTCCAACTCTGACTCCAAGTAGTTTAAAATTCCAACTCCGACTCTGCAACCCTGATGTTTACAACTTTTAACATTTGTGTTGCATTTTGTTTTTTTAACATTTTATCCTCCTGTATCTTTTAATGTGAAGATGAAACATTTTTAACATCTTTTCAATCCCCAAAAATATGTGAAGTATTCATAACTTTTATGTTTACAACTTTTAACATTTGTGTTGCATTTTGTTTTTTAAACATTTTATTCTCCTGTATCTTTTAATGTGAGGATGAAACATTTTTAACATCTTTTCAATCCCCAAAAATATGTGAAGTATTCATAACTTTTATATTCTGAAAATGATGTCAACTTAAGAATCAGGTCGAAAACATTTTTTAGTAATAAATAAATTATTTCCCTGGTAATAAGCTTGATTTTATGTAATTTTAAATTCCAGAGTTGTGATAACTTCTGGATTATGAAGTTATAAATATAACTTCTTATCCATGTGTAATCAAATAGATTTAGATAGTTCTAAATTATGAAATCTTGGATTTATATGATTCACAAATGTTTTTCAAATGAACACCAAATTTCAGATTTACATTACTTGAAATACTAATCAGAATTTTTGATCAAATGTATGCTTTTTACATATTTAAGCAACATTCTTTACAGATAAGAGCATTAAATTGATTAAATATACAATTAGATAAATATAATGTATACAAGTTATATATTTAGACAATCCTAATTAATCAATAGGAATTTCAAATATGGTCATCAATAAGAAGAGAAAGGATACTGACAAGAGATTTCTTTGAGATTTTATTTAAATTTATTTTCAAATAACAATCTCCATTAAAAAAATAAAATCCATTCTATTAAAAAATATACAATTAATAATAGGTTCGTTTAATAAGAACTAGAGTTGCACCATTAAGCAAATTAGCCAATTACCAATTGCTCAGCCTGAATTAATCAGCCGATTATCAATTAATCAATGGATTAATTATATTTTTATAAGCTGATTAATCAGAGTTTAAAAATTATTAATCAAAGATAACATTAATTAATTAATAAATATTCTAATAATTTTATTTGATGTTAAAAAATGCATATATTTTTATAAAAAATACACCAAAGTAACATGTCCATATATCTTGAATTACAATAAAACTGGTAAAATTTAAATATAAAAAGTTTATATGTTCTAAATGTACCTTAAAATTTAACAATGATATTAATTTTAGGGCCATTTTTAGCCTACTTTCTGAAAAAAAATGCTTATAAGATTGAGCTCATGTCTGTCTGTCTTCCACTAATAACTTTTGAATTAACAGATTTTCATGAAATTCAATAGTGATGTTCTACCATTAAAGGACACCTCAATGCCACATTCTTTTATTCTAAAGGGTCAGTAATCCTGCAGAATTTCATTTTTATTACAATTTAATTTATATTATTGCCAATAGATGGCACAAAACATTAGAAATGTAAGAGTAACATATGACATACCTGATTTATTAACACAGCACTATCTCAAATATCTATCATAATTACGTCACAGTCCTGATATGAAGTCATAAAATACAAATAATTTATGATTACATAGTGAAATAATAATGTATGACATATATATGTATCTATTTGATAAGAATATGAACATTTTGAGTCAAACACCTGGATTCTGCAGTGATGAATGCAGTAATTTTGAAATAGTTTCAGATGAAGAGATAAATTTAAAGCCATTAAAATATTTATAAAAATCATTCATATTATGTAATTTTGAATAATTTTATTGTTACTAGTGATGCCATATTATAATGTATGATGACATCACTAAGAAAAATAAAGCCAAAAATTTTATCTTTCTAACCTGCATAGTGGTTCACTAATATAAAAATGACTTCACATGACATCACTGCATATATTAAGGATGTATTACTGTGTGTGAATACCATGTGATATGTGATAGATTGATCTTCAATCAATCTATGAAAAAAAAGCCTCCATTCAATAACTTTAAGCAATATAGCTCTAAGTTCCAAGAAAGCATAATCAGCAATTTATGACAAAGGAATTTACACTTTAATAAACTTAAAAACGTTTTCGGTACATAGGATATCATTATCAGTTATTTCGAACTACAATTGGAACGCATTCAAAAATATATGAAATTCCAAAAATACGGAATTTTTAAAAATTGAGGCAGCCGAATATAAAATCACATATGGACGGTTGTGATAAAATAATTTCAAGGTTACATAAAAACAATAAAAAAATTAAGAAAACAATTAATAAATTTGGTATTATAATTAATTCTACAGCTTGGCTCAATTTAATTAGCATATTTATGTATCACATATTTTCATGTTAGTCATTTTGTCTACTTGCCTAAGGTTTATTACGGTTTCTTTCTTTCTTGTTAGATTTCAGAATTTCTATTTTCTCTATCATCGGTAGACCTTTAAGATCGCAGACTTGAATACAATAATAATATAATAGAACTTGAATACAATAAGAGTAAGCAGTTTTCTTAGCTTATTTAAGTTTGATGCAGTATAGCTCTTTTAGAAAACTATATAGCCAAAATAAATGTGTTCTAAACTTTTTAAAGTGGTGCATCTATTGGTCTAGATATCAAAGTACATTGGGCACATAGTTTAAACTGGATGTAGTGTGTCAACAAAGCATCTGCAGGCAAGACAAAGTAGACAATATTATAGACAGATACAATTAGTGGACAATTTTCATATAAGTTGGTTTTTTTTTATATAAATTCGAAAATTTATAAAAAAAAATAATAGTAAAAATTATTAATATGAAGGAAAAACATACCAGTAAATTTATTTTATTAAAAAAATGATGATATTTTAATAAATTTATGTTACTTTTTAACTAATCATACAACATAATTTAATTAATGAAAATTTACGTAACACTTCATTTTTTATTGATAACTTTTTAAAATGTGATCCAATTTTCTTCATTCATAGCTTATTTTATTCAAAAGGCTTGCTGCTATCAAAAAAATAAATTCAAATAAACAATTATAATTCAATTAATATTTTCTGAAATATTTTATTGGATGGCTAAGATTTCATAAAATAATTGTTTTTTCTCTAATCTCATTTAATGAACAAAAAATTGTGAAAAAAAAAATTCAAAAAATTTTTACTTTGTTAGAATGAGAATTAAAAACAATAAATTGTAAAAATTTAAAAAAAAATTTGATAAAATTAAGTGAGATTTCACAATATTAATTTTTTGCCTATTAATTAGATTTATTTTGAAATATTTCGTGGACATCAATGAGTTAATTTTTAGACTTTATATATTCAAAAACTTACAAGGTTTGTTTGGTATAACATAAGCTGTAACTTCCTTGTTTTTAATTTTAATTTTAGCATCTTCATTTAAAGGTGGAATCTGTAATAAAAATATAAATTTTTGAAAATTACAAATAAAAGCAGTTTTTTATTAAAACTCTAAGCAAGTTTTTGGTTGAACTTCTAGTACTAAATATTTGTTTCTATGTATATTTATGCATTTCAATTTAATTATTTTAATCCTTAGAGGTTGTGTGTCTTCCATCACTTCTCCAAAAAAGGGCTTTCTAAAGAAATACATTAGCTTAAATTCATAATAATATCCTTTATGTTTAATACAAATATATAGCATTTTTCAAAATTTTTAAGAGATCTTTTACACAATCAAAATTTTAAAGATTATTAATCATTCTAATTTATTTAAGAGTAGGAATATACGTAGTAGTAATAAGCATATTGTAGCTTTGAATATAAACATTAACTTTGCATAATATATTATAATTTATGATAACATAGAATCTATTAAATTTTTTAATTATTGCAGAGGATTGCATACGAAAGCTATAAGGATAATCCATTAAAAAATTCCCAATTTTCTAGTTTTGTATTAAATTATTGATAAATATTTTTATTATTATAGCAATATAAATATGTTATACAAAGTATATGCATTATACTTTAACTCTAGTTTATAAAATAATAAATACATGTAGCATTGCTGGAAAATGCTCAACAACTGAGATCTAAATTGCAATTAATTTCCATTAAAAATTTATAATGAATTCCTGAGCAGGAAAAATAACAATCATTTTTCATTGAAATATGTTCAAATATGGTTTGATTATATAAATGACTATAAAATAATAAATTAGCATTAAATGTTATAAACAATCTAAACAATGCAGATTTCTTAAAGAATCTAATGAAGAAGCTGGTTGCCAGCATTAAAATAATATATAAAAATTTCCATTCATACAGACTTGACATGCTATTGTTTATTACAGGGAGTATTCAGGTTCAATTCTGGGTCCTATTCCTATATCGGCATATGCATTTAGAGAAAAATGGGTCTAACCTATTAATTCCCATCTTTAAGATGGCCATAATATAAAACAGTTAGTTACTTAACTTCTTGGAGGATTCAGATTCAATTTCAGGTTACACAACTCAAGATTTTTCAGGAGAGGTATTCCTGATGAGGTCTTTTGACCCCATCAGGTGTGGATAGGTCATGGGGGCATTAGAAAGTCTTGATGCTTATTAACCATTGATTGGAAAGTGGCATAAAGTTACTTGGGGATATAAAGACAGTGCTATTTACTAGTCTTTGATTAGAAAGCAGCATAACAATTGGAAAGATTGAAAATTGTCTCCAAAAGTCAATACCTGCAAGGCTTAACGATTTCTTAAATATTCTTTGTAAGAAATCATTAATCAGAATAATTCAGTATAAGCATTAATCAAAAAGAATGATATAATAAGGTATTCGTGTTTCATCAAAAAACAAAGAAAATATACAATAAATGAATTTAAATTCAATGAAAATGCCATTTCATAATGTTCATAGAAAACTAAATATCAATATTTATCTAATGGATGGCCACATTATAAAATGATAGCTTACAACTAGAACATCCAGATTCAATTCCAGGCACACATCAGATTTTTTTCTGATTGAATTCAGTTTTGAATCTATGAATCCCATCCATTCTTCTATGACCAATCCCATCACAAGTTTTGTTGTAATTGCTGAATGATTTTACTTTCTGTTTCAATCCTAATGAGATGGGAATCTAATGTTTACTCATTTGAAATATATATACATATATATACAAAGAGTATAACAGAACAGATGATGACAATAGTACTGATTATATTCACCTATATTAAAAGGCAATTAAAACTGTAACAGCACTTTTAAAAAATTTATTTGTTATAAGTTTTTCATAAAAGCAAAGTAAAACTTATAAATCAAATTTTCAGAACAAATTATATTTGCCCATAAAATTGGGGTATCTTATATCGCAGTCGCATAAATAGGGATTGACCTATATTCAAGTAACTCTCAATTTATAAATTTTCTGTTTTAATGAACTATGCAAATACAGTAATACCCCAGAGTTACGTAACAGGTGGAACTAGGAAACATAATGTAAGTCAAAAATTATGTAAGTCAGCGTATCTATAGATTCCCAAATCCAATATCAGTACATATGTATTAGGTTTTTAAGTGTCTCTTTATTACAAGAAAACAACAAATTATAAAAGTTGTTCATATGTAGTTGTAATTAAAGTTTCTTAATCAACAAATCAGCAAATGTAATATGTACATATCCATCATATTGGGGGTACCGGAAAGTGATGTCGTTCTTTTTATATTAATTTCAACAAATAAATCGTAAAACCAACCAATTTGACAATAAATTTTGCATATTAGACGACAAAAGACTGTTGATAATGAGGATAATTACATTATTGTTTTATAAAGCTTGTTAGCATTTTATTCGTTTGATTTTGATGTAGGAAGGTGACATTACTTACCGGTACCCCTAATATAATTGTGAAACAAACAAATGGGTGAGGGAGCAGGATGTGAAATTACATATCTCCGAATTTATATAAGTCAGTGGGAAGGTGACATTACTTACCGGTACCCCTAATATAATTGTGAAACAAATGGGTGAGGGAGCAGGATGTGAAATTACATATCTCCGAATTTATATAAGTCAGGGTATTACTGTATATATCATATTTTCTATATGTGAAAATAATTTTCACTTTTATAAAGAAACAATTTCATCATAATTTATTTAAATCAACTTATTTTATTCTTTTATTTTTTCTATATGATCATTTATAATCTCTAATTCATATCTTAATAAATTTTTCTTGCATCCAGTTTGGAAAATAATTTTGGAAAGAAAATTCCATTATTCAAATGTTTTATTTTCTAGTTAATCATATCAATTGTTTTTATAATTTTTTTTATTTATTTTCTTTGCTGATTATATCACATATATTTTCATATCAAATTTATGTGCTGTATGTCATTGACTTATAAGACAAAACTTGTTTTGGCAATTTGAGGATCAGGGATTAATTCTGGCATTCGGATGATTATACAAATATCTATAACTATTCTATTTACTGCATTTTTCAAAAACTTTTACAACTATATAAAGGCATTTAACTTCATAAAACAACAGTTGCACATTATTTTAGATATTTATAATCTTTAATATACCATATTTTCTATCCATAAGCAAATTTGAATTAAGATGACATTTTGTCATTTTAATGGAAAATAACTCAATAAATTCTATTTCTGATATAATGAAATAATTTTTTCTCTCAAATTTCTGGTCATTTCAATTAATTCATTGTCAAGTTTTGGTCCTCAACTGTATTTATAATAAATTAAAAAAAATGGTACATACCTGACCATTAACATCTTTAAAATAAGGAGCTTGAAATGTAACTAACATTTTGCGATTACTTGGAATATTTTTCTCTCTATCATTTTCATCAATTTCTTCTTGCAAATTTTTCTTTACATAGAAAATAAATAAATTATTATTATTATTATTATTGAAGCATTATATCTAAACATAATTATTAAATCATCTAAGCACAATTTCTATGTATTCTTTTGAAATGTTCTTTTCAAATAAAGCTTTGCAAATTAAATATTTACAGTTTTATTTACCAATAGTATATTTCTGAATTTTAAGTTTTTTTATTACACCATTATTTAAAATATTTTTATTAAAATTCAGGAATGTATAACGGCAAATAATACTATAAATATTTAATTTGTAAAGATTTATTTGCTATAGACTTTGTTTACATAATATAGAATTATAATGCAAATAATATTCTTTTCTCTTGTAGTTTTGTTCAGTTTGCTATTAATTCAACAATTAAACTTTATTTGCATTAGTGTGGATCTTCATGATATAGACATTATCTCAATCAATTTTGATATCACACTAGTATGCATTTCTAGATAAGGTCATAATAAATATTTTCTTATTAAGAATATTCATATCTTAATTTTTTTTGATATAAAATAAATAGAAAAGCTTTTGTGGAATAACTGACAATGACCTATAATGATGTTAAGCAGCAGTTCTCAACCTTTTTTTTCTTGGGCTACATACATTTGTTTGCTACATTAAGCAGGCTGCAACATGCTATATCAGCAGTTGGTAACTGGTTGCTGTCACATGAAAAAAGTCTGACTTCTAAAAAATTGCCTTCAAAAAACTTTTGACTTCTCAATTTGTGAATATCATAGGTCAGTGTTTTCCAAATTGTGGGTGCTAGTCTATTGCCAGGGAATGTGTGAGAATTAACAAAAACATCATTTTTGAAACAAACAAACAAAAAATAAATTCAAATTGGTATCGGAAAATATATCTGTTTTCTTGAGAAATTGATTCAAATTTTTTAGTATATATAAAATAAGCTAGCTAGCTGCGTGTCGGAATAGTTTCATCATGATTTACAAACTTAATAAATGGCTTAAATAAAAATCTAAAATCAGATGAAGAATTTATTAAAGTATCTAAGAATGAAGAAATTTATCAAAAGTTTTCCTTGGCAAATATGATTAAAAATTTAATTGTTTATTTATACCCGCGGCTAAGTGACATGAAACTGGCAACTGCAGCATTGTGAAACGATAAGCTTTTTCAGAAACAATTACTTATAAAAAAACGTTTTTTTTTTTTGTTTTGTATTGGTGAAACATGGAATCTTAAATCGCAAGATTTTTTCTCCCACGGCTCTTTTTCATGCATTGTAAAATTTTATGAGTGCATCAGAAAGGACTCATCAAATTAGGAAAACTCTAATTTTTCCAGATTAAAAAAATTTTTTAATATCAGAATTTTTATTTTTTATTTTTATTTGCATGTGGGAGAAGAATTCCGTGCTTTCATTAAATTCCTGACTTGTATTCCAGGCCGCATGTAAAAGCTTGGTGGGCCACATGCGGCCCGCAGGTTGAGAATGGCTGATCTAAAGCATTCATTTTCAGATTTTGATTAATAAACACTGTAGTTAAAAAAAAAGGAGAGAGAGAGAAAACAAGTTTAAGCTAAAAATACAATTTCAATTTTATTAGAATATCTATCAAAATAGCAATTTAAATTATATTCAAAATATAATGTAAATTGTATCTAAACTCTTAAAAAAAGACAGATTAAAAAATCTATTTTTCTTTAAAATGAGAGCATAAGCAGAGGAACTATATAATTTCAATGTTTTTCATAAAACTCAATAAATCAAACAATAAATAAAGCTAACATTTATACATAATATTTAATGAAAAATTTTAAATTTATATAATAAAAAAGTTAAATACCTGATGTTCTAAATTACTCTCCAGCATTGTTTGTAATTGTACAATTTTATCCAATAATGCATTCTGGTAGGACTGATTCATTAAAAGGCACAATTTTAGGTTATTATTAGGCTCAAGAGAAATAAAGTCCAAATCATTCTAAATTAAAAGAGAGTAAAAAAATATATAAAATTAAAATAAAAAAGAAGATTAATTAAAAAATTTACAATTGCAAAAAGTTATTTTGAATTAAAACTTATTAGTTACTAGCCAAATAATCCCTAGTGAATATTTTTGGAATTAAATGGAATTTAGTGATTATAATTTTTAAAATTTAGAACTTTGGTGTCATCATCTGTTGGATTAATGATTGATTAAATTTGAGCTAAGGTGGCATCATCTATTAATTAACAATTGAACTTAAATATTAGATAATTTTTATTTCAAAATCACACTTGTCACAGTGTTAAAATCACTTTCTTTATTGTCTGATTTGCCTTAATCTCATACTCTGTATTTTTTTTGTTTTATCATATAATTATGATTCATCAATCCAAAAATAATCAATAGGAAGTTTTTTAATTGATGTTTTATTGTTGATAGATTATTTATAAGTTTATCATGTACACTGAACATTAGATTATGTTTTACCAAATATATTTACATTAGAATTTCTGAAAATTGCATAATAGCTAATTTTATTTAGTAGAAAAGCTCAATAACTTTTTGAAATCAAAATCATTAATTATAGAAACAATTTTAAATTGATTATTAAAACTTAGTTGCATGAATATATAATATTCTATAAATATTCTAAAATTTAAATAAATAGAATCCAAATAAAT
>AYEL01082788.1:0-38483 GCA_000484575.1 Olivierus martensii
ATTTATCTCAGCTGCAATTCAGTGCTATTTATGTTCTTTTATTTAAATATCAACATTATACACAAAATTTCCACATTTTAAACTGACATAATGCAGTGAGGTCTGAAGTAGCAGAGACCATACAATCCAATATACCATACTGTAATTTCATATTATATTTGACTATAATAGAAAGTTCATTTTTTTTTAGTAAATGAAACTTTTTTAATTTAATTTGATGATAAACTATTGCTGATAAACATGATTAAATGACTATGATGAATCCATTCTATATTAATGTTATAATCACTCATTCAATTATTTGTTTGATTTATCATTACCAATATGTACTTAAATGCAAGATAATAATTTCTTTCTGTAATTTTTATAACGTACATATTTGCCAAGACTGTTGACAGGTTATTCTTAAAATGCATATCTTGAAAATGGGAATATAAGTTTTTAATAAGCCCAGTTTAATTTTTTAATCACATTTTGATTGTTATGGTTTATGCTAACTGGTATAAAAGGACTTATTCAATATATATATTGCTGGTTTGAAACAAATGGATAACAGTATATGTATATATATATGTGCATGTATGTATATGTATGTACAGTGGCGGATTAAGACTGGTTGAGGCCTGGGCACAGAAGAAAATATTGGGCCCCTTAAAAAAAGAGAGAATCAAGGGAATAAAAATACATATTGACCATTTTTTTTAATGGTCAATATGTATTTTTGCCAAATAAATAAAACATTATGTGCTATTTATATTTTGAGTAGAAAAATTGAAATAGGTTACTACATACTTTTTGCATGTTGCCAGTGTACTATTCATATTTGGCATACGGTAATTGTCTGTCATTGTATTTGGGCTTTGGTTGTTAATGAAAATAAGCAAATATAAACATACTATCAGGTTTTACTATTGATTGAAAACTTGTACGTAATTATAATTGCATTAGAAAAATGTGTAAAGTTGGATTTTGCGGGCCCCCAGAAGTCGGGGTCCCGGGCGCGCGCCGCTAAATCTGCCTCTGTGTATGTATATGTAAATATACATAGATATTTATAGAAGCATAGATTTTGAAGCATAGATTTTTGATCTTATATATATATACAAAAATATATAGTTATATTTTGCATTTTATCATTCGCAGTGTTCTTCATTTAAATATTATGTTTTCTATTTAAATTAGTGGTGATTTAATCTTTTGTAATAACAAACATAATTATAGAATTTTATTATGTCAAAATATGAAAAATGGTATCGAAATCAATTAATTAAATATACTTCTAATATAGCCTTTGCAATTCTGTATGGCGAGTCAGATCTCTTATGTGACGTCACAAACCGTTGTAGCTAGCCCGGTAAGAAGTGTGTTCCAGATGGCCCTGATCCAGCTTAAACACCGGTTCACACTATAACAAGAGCACGAGAGACGCGCGTTTAAACGCGAAGGTCAGCATGGCAACGGTAGTGATCTTGTTAGCATGCATCAGTATTCGCAGGGATCTGCCAAATAGATTTGCACGCTCAACGCACACACCTATACACGCTGAGTGAACCATTAGAAGTCAGACTTTCACTTCCGCCTCAATTTTAGTCTTGTAATTTGAATAATTGATGCATAGTTTCCATATAACAGATCATTATATTTATAAGGAGATAGAACTCTAGACTTATTATGTATTTTTTTGCTAAATAAAGCAAATGTGTGATTAATTAGGCATAGCACACCAATTGAATATCAAAATAATCACACTTTTATGCTATCGATAAAAGTTTAGTGTGAACCGGCCTTAAGGGTTGGCCGGATTGGCCGCGTGGAAACGCTTTGGTTTTCCACTCTGGAGAATCCGGGTTCGATAATTTTTAGTGAGCATTCAATAGCTTCTGCTAGAGCATCTGTTATGATTTATGATGATGTCAGTAAAAGATGGTTACCAAGTGGATCATCTAGTGGACTTTCCAAAGTCCACATTTATCAGCATTTAATTAACAACACATTTAGAGTTGTTGGTCGAAAACTACAAGATCATGAGGTAATTTAATACATTATATTTGAAGAAATATAAATGTGCACTTTTTAAATTCATTATTCAAAGTAGGATTGAAATAAATCTAAATTGTTTAATTTAAAAGAAAAGATTATTGTTTATATTAACAATATATTGAATCTAAGTATCAGAATGAAATTTTTGATCAACATCAATAAATTTGGTGTTGATCAGAAATTTAATCAAAATTTATATCAAAAAATATATTTTTGACTTTGAAGTATAATCTCATTATTTCTTTTTAAAATAACAGCATTTGAACAAAGCTTGAGCATTAACTTTTCCTTTTTTTTTAAATCATTTATGAAGACTTTAGAATTGATGAATCAAGCCTATGATGATGGCACTATGAAAAGAACAAATTTATATTTGATACAAAAGGTTTAAAGATTGTCATAAAAGCATCAAATATGATCCAAGGAGTTAATGGGAAAATGCCCCCGAAGGGGCAGAAAAAGTGAATATACTTGAGGTCTCAAACCTCGAAAAGAAGTGGACAAGCATTAGCACAATAGATTTTTCTCAGTTTAGTAGATTTTCTCAGTATAATGCAAGTCTTCGAAATGCCGCTTGTCAAGCTGACCCCTCCACAGGGGAGGGCAGCCTGTGCAAGGGATTGTTTCACCCTGCCACATAGTATTCTACCTGAATGGAGTGTGGTGTCAACTGTTGACAAAAAAACCAGCCTTAAGGCGGCAAGCGGTTCAACTCCACTTGAGGACAAATTTTTTCTTTTTCATTTTTAGATAATGTAGCAGAAAATTTATTAGATGAATTAAGAGAACATGGAATCAAGGATTTTCAACCCCGTGAACATGAATTTGTTACAACCGGCGAGTTAGCTTATATGTACAGTAATCCGACATATTGTAAAGTTTATTAATAAGAAATTTTGGCCCTAAAAAAAAGAATGGACTAGTTAAGGGAAAATGCCCCTAAAGGAGTAGAAAAAAAAGTGAATATACTTGAGGTCTCAAACCTCGAAAAGAAGTGGACAAGCATTAGCACAGTAGATTTTCTCAGTATAATGCAAGTCTTTGAAATGCCGCCTGTTAAATGTCAAATTGTATTTTGATTTCACTACTTATGCTGCCCCCTTACTATGCCGCCTGATGCAGCCGCTTCTCTGTATCATAGCACATGGCCCTGTCAAGCATCAATATGAACGTACAAGACTTAAAATCAATTTTAAAGTTGAAGTATACTTTAAACATCTGAACTTGGAAAAATCTCTTCACCAAAAAAAGTATATTTCGCAGCTGAGCAAGAGGTTTAGCTTTGTAAGCGATGCTGCGGAATATACTGTTTTTTGGTGAAGAGATTTTTTCCAAGTTCAGAGGTTAAAGTATATTTCAACTTTAAAAATTGACTTTAAGTCTTGTACATTCATATTGATGCTTGTCAGGGCTGTGTGCTATGATACAGAGAGGTGGCCGCATCAAGTGGCATAGTAAGGGGGCAGCATAAGCAGCGAAATCAAAATACAATTTGACATTTGACAAGCGGCATTTCGAAGACTTGCATTATACTGAGAAAATCTACTAAACTGAGAAAAATCTATTGTCCTGATGCTTGTCCACTTCTTTTCGAGGTTTGAGACCTCAAGTATATTCACTTTTTCTGCCCCTTCGGGGGCATTTTCCCATTAACTCCTTGGATCATATTTGATGCTTTTATGACAATCTTTAAACCTTTTGTATCAAATATAAATTTGTTCTTTTCATAGTGCCATCATCATAGGCTTGATTCATCAATTCTAAAGTCTTCATAAATGATTTAAAAAAAAAGGAAAAGTTAATGCTCAAGCTTTGTTCAAATGCTGTTATTTTAAAAAGAAATAATGAGATTATACTTCAAAGTCAAAAATATATTTTTTGATATAAATTTTGATTAAATTTCTGATCAACACCAAATTTATTGATGTTGATCAAAAATTTCATTCTGATACTTAGATTCAATATATTGTTAATATAAACAATAATCTTTTCTTTTAAATTAAACAATTTAGATTTATTTCAATCCTACTTTGAATAATGAATTTAAAAAGTGCACATTTATATTTCTTCAAATATAATGTATTAAATTACCTCATGATCTTGTAGTTTTCGACCAACAACTCTAAATGTGTTGTTAATTAAATGCTGATAAATGTGGACTTTGGAAAGTCCACTAGATGATCCACTTGGTAACCATCTTTTACTGACATCATCATAAATCATAACAGATGCTCTAGCAGAAGCTATTGAATGCTCACTAAAAATTAAATAAGATTTAAATAAATAATTACTAGTATATAATAAAAAAAATTATATTAGATTTTTAAGAAAATATATTTATTATTTTTTAATTTAATTTGATGATAAACTATTGCTGATAAACATGATTAAATGACTATGATGAATCCATTCTATATTAATGTTATAATCACTCATTCAATTATTTGTTTGATTTATCATTACCAATATGTACTTAAATGCAAGATAATAATTTCTTTCTGTAATTTTTATAACGTACATATTTGCCAAGACTGTTGACAGGTTATTCTTAAAATGCATATCTTGAAAATGGGAATATAAGTTTTTAATAAGCCCAGTTTAATTTTTTAATCACATTTCAAGCAACTTCTTTCCATCCTTGAGGGTACACTAAGTAGTAATTATTATATACTATATATTAGAAAACGATATTTATAAATAATTTATTTATATAAATATTTCTTTTCATCTTCTAATATTGTATATATATATTAAATATTTTTTTCTAATATGCTTCAAGTAAGCTATATCCTTTTAACCTCTAAATCCCAGAATGTTACCAGCATGTTAATCACATGTTAAAATATTCCAAAAGTATTAAAATAATAATACATGCTATAATATAGTAGTTTATGATAATTATTACCTATTTAGCCTGTTCCTTGCCAGTCAGTTTTGAATTTTCCAGCTGTTAAGTGCCAAGTGATTTTTGAATTTAAGCTTACTGCGTCAATAAATACATAAATCATAGTTGCTTTATTTTTAATTTAAATATTATTTCATTAAATATTTGTTTTAAATTTATCTATAATTCTTAAAAAGTTTTGATTCTAATAATTCAAAAATAAAATCAGATTTTCCAGAAGTTAAAATTAAAAATTTATTTTTTATTTAATCATGATAATCTGTATAAAAAATATTTTTTATTACAATAATTATTTTAATAAAAACTACTAGAAATAAAATAATTCACTTATTTAAATGATTAATTTAGTCACCAAAATTCCAATTTAATTAAATTTGGACTGTGAAGTATTTGATGTTTTTGATGTGGTTAACATAGTTTGAGAAAAAAAAAGCTTAAAATTTCATATCATCATACATAGACTTTTGATTTCTGTTGATCTAAAATTTCAATTTATACTTGCTGAGGTATTAATGCCATTGTTTTCTTGATATTATTATTGGTTTATTTCCAAAAATATAATGTGTACTGTAGGTCCCCACCTTACACGGATAATCTGTACATTCTGCATAAATCAAGCAAGCTATGTCATCTGTACATTCTGCATAAATCAAAAACTGCCTAAGTCAAACAATACTTAAATTCAATATACATTTTCTTTCAATATACCATGGGCACACAAGCATACAGAATGGTCAAATGAAATTTATAGGTCTACTTTTGCTATAGATAAAAAATTTAAGGCAAGTGATATTTTTTCAAAAATGTAAATTGTTTATTGAATTTTTTCATTAATATTTTATAGAAATTTAACAAAAATTATAAAATTTATGCATCTGCATATCCCTGAAACCACAAAAGTCAAAACCATATAAGTTTGAGACCTATAGTATTTGTAAAAATATTTCTCTAACAAAAACAGATTAGTTTTCCAATATTTAATGATTTATACAAATTCTTATATACTAATATCTTTTCTAATCACTATAACCTTCAAATAATATTACTACCCATTCTTTCTATAACATATCAACATTATACTTGTAGACGAAAAACTGCTTATACTCTTATAAACTTTAAATAAAAGAACATAAATGATTTTACAACTGATGTCAAAATAAACATTAAACTGTCTAATTTGAATAAGCAAGTCACTGCTCTGGGGAATGGAAATAATATGATTTTTCTAGCAACAAACATTATTCAAAGAAGCCTTATAAGATATTCAAATAAAAAGTTAAAATATAGAAAAGCAAAACCATACAAAACAAATTTTGCCACAATTAATGAAATAGAAAGCTCCAGCATACATTGATCATCAAAGTACATACTTGGTGTCCTAAATAAATCTTATATACATAGATCCCCACTGTGTGTCAAGGATAAATTCTTGAAACATGAAAAATGTTATATATATTAAAACAACACAAACTGAAATATAATTTCCATACAAAACCATTGAAATATGGGAGATAGGAAACCAACACATCTATTTTCAACAATTAGAAAATATGCAAGTAGTACTTGTAGTATGCATTATATACCTATTTCAAACTGGAAGCAGTAACTGAACAACTCATTGTGCATTGCTATTAAGAGTATTCACCATAGTAAAAAATAAAAGCTGCACTTATGAATTTCTCTCTTCCATAAACCACATTATGTTGATAATCTAAAGCAGAATCAAGTAATTTAGCATTGTAGATTTGCTAAAGTAAGTAAAAAAATAGTTTATTCAGATATAAATATATTTTAATATAATGTAACTGTATAAAAGTAATAAAGGAGCTAAAGCACTAAGCAGAAAAAATTCTTTTATTACACAAAAGAAATGTTTTTGACCACTATCAACTGGTCTATTTCAGCTACAGTTATCCATTACAGAGAGCCAGAATATTTCTCCAAGTTGTTTCTTTATATAAGTTAGAAAGAGCAGTTGGTTGGTGACATATGTTAAATGGCTGTCCTGCATGGGACAGGGGACTGTTGCTGTTGATTACATCAAAATTGTAAATAATGTTACACTATACATATCATTGTTCATAAATATAAAGTATGGTGTGGATAACAGTATAAATATGTACATAGAGGCATTAAGAAACACTATAAGACCATAACTGTATTAAAGGTTATCAGATAAAAACATTACAGACAAAATTACACGCCTAAGATTGTTTACCTTCTAAGACATCATTATCACCAAGCAAAATTACATAGTAATAGCATACTACTCATGCGAGCATCCATACATCAAAATAATTCATAATCTAAATTGCATTAAACATTGCAGTAACATATGCAGGAACTACAAAAAATTACTACACACTGTGTAAAAGAGTAAACCAAAAAGAAGTACAAAAAACAGCACGTAGCTGTATGTGGTGGTGTTAAGAAACAAACTATATAAAACTCACCATAACCAAGATATAATTTGTAAGAGGATAAAAACTTTACAAGTAAATACATTTAAAGAGAGAATGATGTTACTAAGATATTCTTATCCCCTGAAAATACTTATAGTAAAAGTGAGCTGCTTTTCAGACATGTGTTCATACATCAAATCAACCTAGAGTCCAGATGCACCAACTACTGCAGAAATTACAAAGGTTACTATGCTTGATGTTAAAGAGTATACCAAAACACATACAAAAATTCTAAAACTAAATATTAGTTAAAATGTTTAGTTTTAGAATTCTCTAGGTGACAGACCACTGTGCACAGGGAGCATGACACCACCATCCCTCTCCCTATGTCAGTGTGTGCCAATCACAGTCCATGGTCCATAGCCAGGCATTGGAGATTGATACGGAGACATCACGGTTGATAACGTGTGCCAATTTGGCCCCCTCTGCAATATAAAGGAACTCTGCTACAAATTCTACATCTCTTCTATAGTTTTGAATGATCTTGGCCCCTGGCCAATCTACACACAGATCACACTGTCTTTCTTAATGTCATGCTGATGCTCTCTAATTCTAGTCCAAAGATTGCATCTAAAGGCTGGTTTATAGTCAACTGCAACGACACGTTACGGTAGCTGCATTCGCACAGTTTCGTTTAATTTCAGCATTTGGCACCAGACTGTAACCATACAACTTCACAACGCTAGAAATAACAAACAACGTTCCCATCATTCATAGTTTTACGCATGCTCCATAATTCTTTACGAAGATGGATACTGTTTTGAAACGAAATATATTACTTATATTATTAACAAGAAGATTGAAGAAAAAATAATAGTATATGTTCGTTCAATATTTGATAGAAGAAAAGAATCAGGTGCTTATCATAATCTCGTACAAGAATTACGGCTGATCCTCTATCTTGAACTGCGTGAGGCATTCTGATCTAGCGAGAGATCTTCCAAGTAGAGAAAGTTTTAATCTTAACGTTTGACGCTGGCACCACACTATGCTAAGTTTGACGTTGATAGAATTTTGACTATAAACCACGACTCTAACGTTGAACGTCCAACGACTGCTAGCGACCTTGAAACGGCATGTTGCAGTTGGACTATAAACCAGCCTTAATCCATCCAATATACACCTCTTATCAGCTTAGGTTGTTATTTTTAACAGGGATCTGATAGATGCCAGACCTCAAATTAGGGTGAATAGACAGCTTGTTGTTCCTCAGGTATTGGACTACTGTGTTAGTCCTTTTAAAATGTGATTGTCCTTTCACCAATCCTCAAAACCTAAGATTCTTTTTCACAGGTGTACAATACAGAATGGCTGCATAACTCATTTCCTTTGCAGAAGGTGGCAGGAATGATTGTCGAACTTGTGCTGAGGCATAAAGAACTTTTCCTAGCATCAAACAGTCAAAAAAAGTTTGCACTTTATGTGAGATATGTGAACAATATTTTTCTAATCTCAGCCAGCAAGGACCTAATACGACTGAAGGAAGACTTAATAGATGACTCTCTAGGCTTTCAGTTGAATCTGGACCAAATGAACAACAAAAGAGTGCATTTTTTTGATTTCGGAATAAATGTAGAAAGTTCCTGCTACAATACAATGGTTTATAGGAAGCCGATGTTCAGAGCAATTCATACAAAGAAGGCATCATATGATCTGGAATAATACAAGCTGGCAGCTTTCTGTGCTCTCATTAGGAGGGCCTTGACCCATTGCTCAATGAAATAAGCAAAGGATGATGACGTGAAGTTTATTATTAGACAAGGCTTAGAGCAGCAGTGGGCAATTATTTTCTGCCAGGGGGCAGATAAACAATCTTCAGGATGAAGCAGGTCATATAAAAATTGAAAAGTACCTAAGGCCGAATTTAACCTTACAGCACCATAATTATGTAATTATGTAATGAAATTATTGATGATAACATTAGCTACTCTATTTAATTAATGAAAACTACTTTGATTAAAGTGACCAGACGTCTCAGATTATGTGGGACTGTCCTGGATTTGAATTGTTTGTCCTGCAATGAAAATTGTCCCGGATTGGACATATAACCATTTTAACATTTTCGCAATGGCACAAAGTTGCTGTTTCCTCTACTTCATACTAGATAATGCTATTGTTATTAACTGGCAACAAATGTTTCTGACAAGTATTGAAGATGATAAAAATACTATTATGACATTGTTACAGAAATAGCCAGTTTAAAATTCAAATAATTATTATTATTATTTATTTAATGCTTTGTTAGTACAAGGACTATTTGCATGGGGGTTTTCCATGAAATACAAAAATCTTGTTACATACATAGAAACATTTAGAATAACATAATACAATAATGTTCACATAAATCAAGTTAGCACATACCTTAATATCTACATAAATTTAATAGCGATTTAGGCGATAAAGAGTAATCATATAGTATTTCACTAGGATTCCTATCCTTAAATAACAATAATCTTAGATTATCACCAGATTGGCATTCATTCAGAATATGAATTTTTAAATTATTTGAGTATAAACCACATCTTGTACAAGAATTATTCTGCAAACTTACATAACATTGGTTTATTAGTAAACTAAAACGATTTAATCTAATCTGAGAAAACGTAGTTTTCATTCTCCACGGAATATTAAAACAAAAATATTACATATAATTGATTGGTATCTTAAAATATAATTATCAGACAAAGCATACCTTTCGTCTGCAGATTTTAAATTTATAGTCAAATCATCCAGATATTTTTTAATATTTTCATTTGAAAAACAGGTTATATTAGAACAACTAAAATGAATCCCTTTTTCTTTTAAATAAAAAACTATTTTAAAAAACCAATTTAATTTCTTTCTATAATGAAGTTCATTTTTAATAAAAAACCCTAGGCAGATAATCTGCCTCTTTAAATATGAGTCTTTGAATAAATTTTAAAATCGATTTAATCCAATAAACTTCTGAATTCCATATAGATGTTTGAAGTCTAACAACAAACCCTGGCACAGTTTTTTCTAAATATAGTAATCTTCAAAGAAAATTCACTCTTAAATTTTCCATTTTCCTTACAAATTTAACACCCTCACATGGGAAATGCATAGCCTATAGAAGAGTGGATTAACGTTGTGATGAGAAATTCAATTTACCAATTAGCGTTGTACACTTAATTGGCCCTCTCACTATAAATTCCATTTTAGGATGCTATCTTAGATTGTTATCCCACATCCAGCAATGTATGGGGGCATTGACCCTGAGGGCACGTGAACTGTGGGGTGAGGATATTTGTGTAACTACCCTGGCTGGGTCAGTCTGCTCATATATTAAGATGTGTTTTTTATATTTTTGTACTTTTTAATTTTGTGGAAGTAAACATATACTTTGTACTCAGTTTAGTCTGTTACAAATTGGCACAGCCAACAGGATTCAGTATACAGTATAGTGATAGTATAGGATTCAGTATATATATACAGTATAGGTGTAAACAATTTCATCTTCATATTAACTATGATTATCAGGTTTTTATTACGCAAGTCCGAAGAAGGAGACATTAATGTGTGCAGATATTTGTTGGAAGGAGGCGAAAATTGGATGGAGATGGATGAACGATTTCAAAATATTGAAAATCATGATACTATTAGATTTTCTGTACCTGTGAAGACAGCAATCAAGAAAATAAAGAAATAGAGAACAGTGGCTGTCAGTTTAACAGAAGAAGAAGGTGAGTCTTATATCAATGGAGCATTTGTACAATTGCAAATTAGTGAAGGCGGAAGTAGGATTTCGGATGCTAATTTGAATGAGACTTTACATTTGATGCTGCAATTGCAACAGAATCAATTTAAAAGTCAGGAAGATACCCTTATTAATGTTATAGGAAAATTACAACAGACTATGGAACAAATCAGTATTAATCAAAAACCGGTCCCGGTCCCGTTCACATTTCAAAAATTCAATGGAAAAAGCGAAGATCCCAGAAGCTGGATGACAATTTTCGAGCGAGTTTGCAGTCTAAATCAATGGAAGACCAATCAGGATAAGATTTTGAATTTAGGAAGCCACCTTGAGGGGGCTGTTGTTAAATGGTACAATTCGAGAATGTTGGATGGATTACCCGAGGATTGGGATAAATGGAAAACTTCTTTTATTAGTTCATTTGGGAAAACCGCATCAAGTTGTCATATTTAGATGACAATTAGGAATATCGTGGAGGCGCTCTTATGGAATATTATGATGAAAAACACATTATATAACTTTGGCATATCCTGACATAGGAGAACATTCCTTTATTACTATGGTAATGCGAGGCCTATCATATGATATACAAGGGAGTCTTCTCTGTCAAAATATCGAAATTAAAGATCAGTTACGATAAGCAATGGAAAGATTGCTCCCAAAGCCACGTGGAGAAATAGATTGAAACAACCTATGTTCGAAGGGTCGATACAAAAACCAGAAGATAGAATCAATGAAATTAGTGGTCCAGCCAGTTGTGAGGAAGCACAAATTAGAATGGAAAATATATCCAGATCAAAAAACGAGTGAAAGAGGGTATTCTGGGCCCGACAATGAAACCAGAATATTGTTCATTGGCTTCGTTGGGAGATCTGTGGGTCTTTTCTGTTAAAGTCAATCAGATGAAGTGAAATGCCTTTTTCGATCCAGGATCTACAGTAAATCTAATACATCCCAAATTAATAAGGTTATTAATTTGGGATGTATTAGATTTACTGAAGATGTGTATTAATTTATGAAGGGATTGTTTGTTTCGATTTGGAGATCGAAGCTAAGTACCTTCGGATCGAGACTATACTTGCTTTTAGGAATTCGAACGCTTGAACAACTTAACATTAATTGGATTTTTGTTACTAAGGAAATTTATGCCACCGAAGGTGAGGAAAAGACCAAAAATAAGGTGACTTGTAAGGAAGAGGTTTTGCATCTTTTTCCAGGAATAGAAGTGCCAAAATACCAACAATTTCCTCTGGTTACTGTCGATTTTTGTATTAAACCATCACCTATTGTTAAAAATAAACCCTACCGCCTTTCGCTTCATAAAAAAAATGGCTACAAGGAAAGATCTGTGAGATGCTTGCATTGGGTATTATTGAGGAGTCCAATTCACCTTATGCTTCTCCTTGTGTGGTTCTACCAAAAAAATATGGATCTTACAGGTTAGCTCACAATTATATTGAAATTAACAAGTATACTGAGCCCGATCCCCATCCCTTTCCATTAATTGATGAGGTAATAAATCAGTTTGGGGGATTGAGTGCATTCAGCAAAATTAGATCTCAAAGATGGATTTTGGCAGGTGGGTATCAGTCAAGCGACACGCAAATATACAGCGTTCGTCACTCCATTCGGACATTACCAGTATACTCGTCTACTGCAGGGATGGAAGATTCTCCGGCTCTATTTCAGAGAGTAATGAATAGAGTATTGGGAGAATTGACCGAAAATAACAATGTTCAAAATTATATTAACGATATCGGAATTGGTGGCAGAGATGAGAAGGAAAATGGGAAATTAACTTACAAAGTGTTGGAAAAACTATATCAGGCTAATTTGGCAATCAATATGAATAAATCTGAATTTAATGTTAAGAGCATAAAGTTTTTAGGGAGAAGGATAGATGGTTTTAACAAAACCACGACAGCTGAGTCCATTAATAAAGTGAGACAGATGGCGCATCCCCATGACCTCCACACTCTGCGGTGTTTTACTGGGTTGACAGGTCATTTTAGAGCTTTTATTCCTCATTATTCGGCTATTGTGAGACCTTTGGATCAATTGAAAAAGAAAGATGCCCCTTTGGTCGGATGAGTGTGAAAAGGCTTAAGGTAGATTTGGTAATGAAAATAACTTCCAATTCAATACTACAAGTCCCAGATTGGACACTTGAGTTTGAACTGTGCATTGATGCATCACATTACGGAAACGGAGCAATTTTATATCAAAGGGACCCGCGTGAAAAGCGTGCAAAACAACTTCGAGTGATAGGTTATTATTCCTATACTTTCACATCAACTGAGCAGAAGTACAGCACTACCGAGAAGGAATGTTTGGCTGTAATCAAAGCCATAAAATACTTTCAAAGTTTCATCGAGGGGCGGAAATTTCATGTACACACTGATCATCAGACCTTGACCTTTTTGTTGTCTCTTAAGGAACTTAAAGGAAGGTTGGGACGTTGGCATATATTTTTACAAACCTATGACTTAATCATAAATCATCGATCCGGGAGGGAGTTAACGGATGGTGATGCTCTCTCTCGATTAGGTCTATCAGGAGAAGCTGCACATATTAACAGTGTAAATTAACTATAGTTGGAAGTGATGAAAGATGGGAGATTTAGAGTACCTAAGAATCTTCAACGTGAGATTTTACAACGATATCACGATGATCTGAATAGTGGAATGCACGATGGTGTGTGGCATACATATTATAAATTAAAATCACGATTTTTTTGGAGGAATATGAAAGAAGATATTATTAAATATATCAAGACTTGCACGATATGTCAACAAGTGAAATTCAAATATTTGCCAATCAGAGATAAGATGAGTGTTCTAAACTACGATGAACTGCCCTATCAGACCATACACATTGATTTTGTTGAGTTAACAAAAAAAGTTTAGGTGGAGGAAAGACAAAGTCTTTTCTAGTAGTTGTTGACGAAGCAACTAAAATGACAAATGCTAAAGTTATATGTGAAAATGTGAACAGTGTCATACAATATTTTGAAAGCTTTAGTGCACTTAAACAGATACAGATTATTGTAAGTGATTGTGGTGCTTGTTTCACTTCGAAAAGGTTTAGAGAGTGGGCTATGGCAAAAGGCATTAAACTTAAAAACCCTAGTCCCTACCATCCTGCAGGAAATGGTTTGGCTGAACGGAAAATACGTGATCTTAAGAAATTTATGCAGTGCTATCCTCACTTCAAAGGAGGATGAAAAGCCTGCCTCTAGGCAGGCTTTTCAGCATGCCGGCTGAGAATAGCAAGCTGTTCGGCATGAGAATAGAAGCTACAATGCTTCCTTAGGATGTTCTCCGTATTACAAATGGACAGGATGTAGCGCCACATTTTTAGCCAATCAAGAGTACGGAATTAGGAAACCCTGCGAGGAAGAAAATATCCTGTCAAAAGATAGTATGGTTAAATATCGTGAACGTGTTAAGCAGGGTTACGATAAACATCATCTTCAACCCAATGAAACTTTTCCTATTGGGTCATATGTTTTGGTTCGTTGTGGTGTAGTGGGAAAGAACCCTCAAATTAAAGGCCCTTTCAAGGTTTTGGATTCAATTGTCATTGATGGAGTCAAGAACATTATTTACGAAGCAGATGACTGCAATGCTAAAACTGCTCATATCACAAATATTAAAAAATTTCATCTCGGGAGATGAACATTCTTAGTAGGGGTGTGTGATGAGAAATTCGATTTACCAATTAGCATTGTACACTTAATTGGCCCTCTCACTGTAAATTCTATTTTAGGATGCTATCTTAGATTGTTATCCCACATCCAGTGATGTATGGGGGCATTGACCCTGAGGGCATGTGAACTGTGGAGTGAGGATATTTGTGTAACTACCCTGGCTGGGTCAGTCTGGTACTGTCTGCTCATGTATTAAGATGTGTTTTTTATATTTTTGTACTTTTTAATTTTGTGGAAGTAAAGATATACTTTGTACTCAGTTTAGTCTGTTATAGATGTATCATAAAGTCGAAGATGAATCTGTAAATAATTTAACTTTTATTCTGGCAGTTAATGACAAAAGAGCAATAATATGTAAGTTAAATTTATTTTTAACCTTATCAAGATGCAATGCAAAATTACCAGTGCGAGAAAAAAGGACCCCCAAATATTTGATTTGGTCAGTTCAATTTGTTGGCCACCTAAACTGATATTTTCTAGATCTCTTTCCGCCATTCTGAAAAATAACAATCTTAATTTTTTCCTGATTTATTTTGAACTCATACTTTGAACAATACATATTAAAAGCAGTTAAAGTTTTCTGTAAGGATTTTTGAGAGGTATCTAAGAACAGAATATCATCCGCAAAAGAAGTAACAGTAAGTGGAGGAATATTGTATGTATATTTATTATCTAAAGTCTAGATTCTGAACATCAATAAAATTGCCAATGTAAAAATTAAACAAACTACCATTTAAAGGGTCTCCCTGAAGTAAACCTCTAGACATCTTAAAGCAAAAATTTTTTGATTTATATGCTTCAATAACTATATTATTTTTTAGTTAATAACATGACTAAATTTTGCATAAACGTCGAGGATAAACCAATTCTTTCCAACTTCATACATAACAGGTTTAAATTTACAGAATCAAATGCTTTACTCAGGTCTACAAAAGCAACAAAAACCTTATGTCTCTTAATTTGCAGTTGAAGCTGAATAAAAGATGAAAAAGTAAATAATACATCAATGGCACATCTTCTAGGACGATAAGCGCATTCATACTCAACTAGCAAAGATCGTTCTATCATCCATTCATGTAATCTATTGGCTAAGATTTGTGAATAAATTTTCCTAACCAAAGAAATTAAAGCAATAGGTCTCTGATCAGGAATAGCAGAAGACCTAGATATTTTTGGAATGAGCCGCAAGTTAATATTAAACCAATCTAAAGGAGGTAAAATAAAACCTCTAAATATTAAATTAAAATAGACAAGAAAAAAATTTGATAACCCACTATCTAAATTCTGAAAAAATTCATATGAAATACCGTCTATACCAGCAGATCTGCCACTCTTCAACCAACGAATGACTTTCTGGAATTCAAACAATTGAATTGGAGAATCTAGAAAAGAATCGCAACTGCTGCCAACTATAGGAATGTTAAAGTTAACATCTGTATGGAGAGCCGTGAAATAAATTAAAGCATGACCTAAATCCACCAAAGGTGAAATCCTAGAAAAATGACAATAATTATTGATAACATTCCAAAATTGTTCAGTGATCAAAATAGCCATTAATTTTTTAATTAAATTTTTCTTATAAAGTCTTTTTTTCATGTTATACAACAGTCTGAAATCATGACAAGAACGAATAAAAGCGAGATGGTTCTCATTTGTCAAACTTTTCCGTAACGCTCGCAATAATCTCTGCCAATTGCGTTTAGCCTCATAGCAATCAGAGTCAAACCACAAATTCCTGGCAACAGCTATTTGACTCATTTTGTTTTTTAAAATTCGCCTGAATTGCAGCACATCTATAACATTTTAAAACCTCAGAATAGAGAGAATTATAAATATAAGTTTCGTTTATGGACTTCTTATCCACAAACTCATCAAAAGAAATAAATCTGTTATACAAGCCAAAGAGGCCATTTTAGTTTCCTCTGTCTGATAAAATTAAATATTTAAAAATTTCTTCGGGACATACTAGCTCTAAAAAGGAAAATTCTAAAAAAATCAGACTGTTATTCTTATAAATAATAGCAACCAAACGAAAAACAAGCATGCATTTTAATGGCGTCTGAGAATGGAAAGATCTTAAAGCATTAGAAATTATGTTAAGTGAATATTCTTCTTATAGTAAATTTATCTATTTTATTCAAGATGAGATATAGAAATCTTCTGAAGCAAGTATAAGCTCTCAAATTATATAAAAATGGACAAATTACAGAGAAATTGGGTTAAACTAATGAATAAAACACATTACCATACAGTCACTACTGTTACTACAAGTAAAATCTCGTTAGTGACGTCACGACTGCTTTTCAAAGCAACAAATCTGGCCCGGTAAGAAGTGTGTTCCAGATGGCCCTCGAATAGGCACTTACCCCATGGCGCTGTTTGGTACTTTCCCCAGGTAACAATATTTACGGGGCAAGATCTTTCCAGGGTTTTTCTCAAAAACTTTTGAAATGTCAAAAAATATTGTGCATAATGTAAACCTTATTCAATATTCTTCGTACTTATTAAAAAATATCTCCTAATATGAAGCCAGGGTTTTTCTCAAAAACTTTTAAAATGTCAAAAAATATTGTTTACGTAATATAAAACCTTAATCAATATTCTACGTATTAACAAAAAAATATCTCCTAATATGAAGTTATCTTAAGAATTACTGCACTTTTAAAATGCTGTCATATCTTTTAATATGAAGTTATCTTAAGAATTATTGCACTTTTAAAATGCTGTCAATATCTCCTAATATGAAGTAATCTTAAGAATTATTGCACTTTTAAAATGCTGTCAACATTTTGTTTGCTTTCAAATGCGGTGGCGTTTGTAAGAGTCGACGTAAATACTGGATTCCTATCATTTATCGTGAGTTATCTACGTCGATAGATCAATATTATCTTGTAGTAGAATACTACAATATCAAATAGTAAAATTTCGATTATCTTATAATAAAAAAAAATCCCGATAATGCTTTCCCAAAGTACGCCCTTACCCCACTCCACCTTATCTCTTTTTTAAATTTGTTATAGGTCTATTATACAACTAATCCTCTTTGACATCTAATAACATAATAAGGATATTAATGTATACATGTTTATTTCATAAAAATTGTATTTTAAAAAAATGATTCTTAATAAATGGACACCTTGAAAAAGCTCAACACACTTGGTTCTCTTCAAACAACACCCTTCAAAAGATTAAATGAATTAGATATAAGCAATGAATACCCTGTAACTGAGATAAAACAAATATCCGCTAAAAATGGTAACAAGATTGTTATCTCATTAACAGATTCTGAATGGAATGATTTCTTTGTATTTCTTCCAGATAGATCCAATAAAAATATATCAGATAAAGAAATTAAAATACTCAATAAAATAACAGATTTGAAATTCATATATAAAGGACCAAAAGACTGTCGAAAAGATAATCCTGCTCATATAATTGAGTCTGCTGATTAATTCAATTTTTTCTTTTAATATTTATAAATATATTTTAAAGCCTTATTGAAATTTTAATTTTTATTCATTTAAATATTTTAAGAGGGATTCCGAAAAATATACAGTTAATTTAAATATTTTAAGAAGGATTCCGAAAAAAAATGTACAATTTTGTGGCATTTATAAGGATGAGAATGTAAATATTTTAAGATTGGAGGGATTCTAAAAAAAATATACAAAGAATGGTGATTGGTTATCCATAGAGTCTGCCAGATCATGCGTTCCTCTTGATCCTCAACCACACTATAAATATAATCTTACATTCTCAAAAAGTTTGACCGTAATGTTATTAATTTTTGATATTGCTAAATTATTAAAATTTTCTCATTTGTCATATAAATTATGAAAATTTTAACTTCTGTTTACTCCTTCCAAAATTAGGTAAATGCGCAATTTTTGAATTTTAATGATTTTTATTCATTTTTGTATAAATTTTTAATGTTTTTCTCGTCAGATGGCCCTGGCTAGATTCACATTGACCTTACGACTGCGATAGCAAACGTGACTGCGACCATTGCTATAGGAACAACCCCATCAGGCCTCGATTCACAGTTGCTTGCTACGGCCGCGATAATATTCAACTTGATGAATATTGTCGCTGTTGTAGCAGCTACATCATTATTACAATAGCCAACAAAACAGAGACATTTGGCCATCTTTTACGAGCTGTGTGCTACATCAATTCTTATTGGCTGTTGTTTAGGCAGTTACTGTTGGTTGATTGGAAAAATCATGAAGCTGTCGTGATCAATGTGCATGTTCTGTCGTAAGCTGTCAGTCATGAGTAGTTGTGGTCGTTGTCGCAGGCCGGTGTGAATCCAGCCTTACTTCACAAGATCGTTGATACCTCGATGATTTGAAAAAATTTCGCCAATTTTAACATTGAATAAAATCCGTTCTAAACAAGAATTTTCCAAACGGGAAAAATGGCCCACTGAGATTTTCAGTCACAAAACAATGTCAGAAAATTTCAGCAATTTTATGCAAAAAATGAAGCTTGTATATGTTGTCTAACATGCGAGAAATCGGCATCTATTTTTCATTACAGTACGAATACATTACGACGTAACTGGACATGTTAGGCTGGATTCACACTGACCTGCGATCACGACAATGACCATAATTGACGGCTTGCGACAGAACATGCACATTGATCACATCCAGCTTCACTATTTTTCGAATTGACCAATAGCAACTGTGTAAAAAACAGCCAATAAGGGCTTATGTAGCATATAATTTGATAAAAGAGGCCAAATGTCTCTTTTCTATTGGTTACCATAATGACAGCCACTGCGACCACGACAGAAAGAGAGTCAGGAAGCAAGGCCTGATGGGATTGTTTCTACAGCAACGATCGCGGTTGTGGTCGAGATCGCAATCGTAAGGCCAGTATGAATCCACCCTTAGGCTAAAATTCATACACTGACTTTACGACAGCGATCTCGACATGACCGCGACATGTTGCTATAGAAACAATCCCATCAGGATTGTTTCTATAGCAACATGACTGTTCACTGTGACCATGACAATATTCAACTTGCTGAATATTGTCGCAGTCGCAGTGGCTACGTCATTATGGTAATCAATAGAAAGGAGACATTTGGCCATCTTTTTTCAAACTATATGCTACATCAGCTCTTATTGGCTGTTTTTTACGCAGTTGCTATTGGTTAATTTGAAAAATAGTGAAGCCGGTCATGATCCATATGCATGTTCTGTTGCAAACCATCAATCGTGATCGTAGTCATAGTTGTGATTGCAGACCAGAGTGAATCCAGCCTTATACACCAAATTGTTCGGTTCATTAAGGCAAATTGAATGGTACCATCAATGTCAAAATCCGAGTAATATTGACTGACTTGTCTTGAATGTGCCATTTATGAAAATTTCACGGGTTTTGACCCTTTGCGAAGCCCTGCTGTGGTTTCGTGAAGACAAATTTTTTTCAACATCCTACATGTACCCCAACAGTCAATTAAAAAAAGTTCAAAATAAATCAGCCCAGTAGTTCCTGAAAAACAAAACCGTCAGCACCTCCCTTATGTTACTAAAAGAATGTGTCAATATATATATTATAGGTAGTGCTCCCACACTACCTCTGATAAAATAATAAATATCTGATGATAATAAATATTAAATAATATGTATTAGTATAGAAAATAAATAAAAGTTAGCCCTCTCAATCATCCTCGAACCACAATTTATTTAGCCTATAATCGCTTAAGTAACCGCTACGCCATTACAACTCGTAATCTCGGTATTCAAAGTATTAATATATTAGTTATTATGAAAACTTTTAATGCGATTTTTGCGCGAACGCATGAGAGGTGCACATTACTACTTTAAGATTTTATTCTTCCTATAATCCTCTACTAATGTGCCAAATGTGAAGAAAATCGTAGAAACCTCAATGTTTCGAAAAATTTTGTCAAATTTAACATTGAATAAAATCCGTTCTAAACAATATTTTTCAAAACGGAGAAAAGGTCCACTGAGATTTTCAGTCGCAGAACTATGTCAGAAAATTTCAGCAATTTTA
The DNA here is from genome assembly GCA_000484575.1 of Olivierus martensii. NCBI lineage: Eukaryota > Metazoa > Arthropoda > Arachnida > Scorpiones > Buthidae > Olivierus > Olivierus martensii. The sequence goes on from AYEL01082788.1 coordinate 20,865, forward strand.
CGCAAAAATTGTAGATTGTGTAAGTTGTCTAATATGTGAAAATTTGTCATTTATTTTCCATTACAGTACGTTTACATTACAACTTATCTCAACTTGTTATACAACAAATTGTTCAGCTCATTAATACGAATCGATTGTTACCATTCACGTCAAAATTGGAGCAATATTAAGTCCAAAAATCACCAAAATAAATTTATAACAATGGTACACTTACTGTATGATTTATGTCAATGTATTATATATCAATTGATTCGCCTCGATAAGACGAATCGATTGATTCCATACACGGCAAAATTTGAGTAATATTGACAGACTTATTAAGTCCCGAATGTGCCGTTTCAGATTTTCGCAGTTTTTGGCCCTTTGCGAAGCCGCACTGTGATTTTGTGAAATCAAATTTGTTTGGCATCCTACACTCACCCCAACGGTCATTTTAAAAAAAGTTCTAGTAAATTGGCCCATTAGTTCCTTTAAACCGCCAGCACCCCCTAATGTTAAATGAATGTGTCAAGTATATTAGAGGTAGTGCTACTGCGCTGCCTCTGATAAGGCAAATCATCGACTCTTGCAACAGACCAACAAATTACCATAGTGTTACCAGATGTTTGTTTTAATAATAATCACTAAAAATCTTAAATTTATTTCAATAGTTAGTCAGTTATATATATTATTAACTTTTATGATTGTTTATTTTGTTTTAGTTAAAGATGTATATATCTAAGAATATTTATGTAACTCTGAATTTTAAATTCCATACTTTTTAGAACAACTGGTGTTCTATAAATGTTCTATATTATAAATTTATATTGTTTGAAACTGAAAATGGCTTGTTAAATTGAAAAATTGAAATCATTATTCCCAATTTATGTTAAACATTGTAGTCTGAATAAATCCTTAAACAAAGTGGCTATTTATACATACATTTTGTATACACAATTAGCTATTTATACATACAGTATGTATATGCAATTGGTTATTTACACATACTGTATGTATGTGCAATTGGTTATTTACACATCTGACTGTATGTGCTATTATTACAATTAATATTTTGATAATAACTACATAAATATAAATAATTATAGGTTTATTTATTAAAGGTCATTTACAATGTTGTTCAATAAAGTAATCAATTAGTGATTAAAAAATCTGTAATTTAAGAAACAGATGTGGAATGATAGTACAGTGATGCCTCGCAATTCGACATCCCGCAATTCGTCGGTCTCGCAATTCGACATTGAGCTTCGTGGATTGGCATATGCACATGCATGGAATTGTGTGATGTCATTTGCTACTTGCCAGTTCTTTTTGGGCTACTTTGGTGTTTGTCTGTGTTGTTTGCGTTAATTTTCAATTCTTCATTTTTCACAAAGTAAAAAATTTGTAATTATTATTATTTTTTTGAGTGAAATGTAAGGATGGGTTCAAAGAGAACTGACCAGAGGAATAATTCCAAAAAGAAGAACACTCGATTGAGCAAAGAGACTAATAAAAAAAATGTAGATAAAGTGCAGAAAGGTAGAACAATTAAAATGTAACTCGAGTATGGCGTTCCTACGACAACTGTGGCAACGTTTTGCAACAGTGACAGAAGATTATGGATATTAGGGTGTCTGCTGGAAGACTTCATTCCAACATCCAAGGGCTAATAAATTGTGTTGTGTATAAAATAGTGTATTTTGTAATTTAGTGTGTTATACAATAGTAAAACACATATAATAAAGTAAATAATATAGTGTATTTCTCTCACCTCACCCGTTAGGGGAGTGGGATGAGGATCGATAATGAATTAATCTATTTTACATAGTCTTATATGGGAAATATTGTCCCGCAATTCGACACTTTCTCAATTCGACATTACTTCGGCGATGGATTACTGTCGAATTGTGAGGCACCACTGTATTCCAATGAAATTGATCATATAAATCACTTCTATATTTTGATATATTTTCAATAAAATATTTATTTTGGCAAATGGCATTAATATATCAGTAACTAAAAATCAACGATCACGTAATTTATTGATTTCAAATTTTTATCAAATTTTAAGTGCTAAAGTCGGGGTAGGCTATACACAGGTTGTGCATTTTTACCGATTTTCAAACTGTAAAGTCGGGAGTTAGCTTATATTCGAGTATATATGGTAGATGATTAGAAGCTGGAGCCAATAGAAATTTTAATGGCTCTGGCTCCGGCTTCACTGAATATGATCAGCTTACTCTGGCTCCGACTCCTCCAAAACTTCCTGCCTCCATGTCTCCAGACTCCGACTCCAGCTCTAGCTCCCCAGCCCTGATCACAATGGAGTTGTCTTCCACCAGAATAATGCCAAGCCATGCACATTTCTTCAGACATGGGAAAAATTACAGGAGTTGGACTGGAATATCTTATCTCATACTTTTTACTTAGCAGAACTTGACTCTACAGATTACTATTTGTTTCACTCCCTACAAAATTCCCAATCAAGCTCAATGGTCTGAGATTTGATTCTGAAAAGGCAATTAAATAACACTTGCATCAGTTTTTGGCAGGGAGAGGGATTTCTATGAACACAGTATTATAAAGCTGTCCCAAAGATGGGAAAAAGTTATAAGTAAAAATGGACAATACATTATTTAATAAAAATATTTCCTTCCATAAAAAAACCATTTTTTATTTTCATATTAAAATTGTATGAAATTTTTGGCTAATCCAATATCAAAAAGTTTGCATTAAAATTAATCAATTAAAATATTAAAATTATTTAAAACATCTATTAGGCTTAACTTTAAAACTACCAGGTACATTGGTTAGCCAAGATTGAAGGGTGTGGTAATTAATCTTAAAAATACTGGACAACAGAATGCTAGACTAAAAATTTCCATAATATTTTTTATGGAAATCATATATTCAACTATATTTTATATCAAGAGATAGAATGGCTCTAAACCAAATACGAAAGTAACTGATTCCTTTATTATAGGAATCATTTCAGTCAAAATTAAATTCAACTTGCTGCACCTTTCTAAATTAATCATCATCAATTTAACATCTATATTTGAGAAAAGCATTTAATAAAACATCAATTGCTTAATTTAATACTTCGAATCCAATTAATAAAAGAACTAAAACACATTTAAAGATAGCTAAAAATAATAATATAACAAAAAAGCATTGTTTTTTTCCTCCTCCTTTGTAGACTTGGCTATAGATTATATTGTTCAACCAAATTTGATATATATAGTAAGACCTCAGTTAATGTGGAGGATACATTCCAAAACATCAAGCACTAAACAAAACAGCATTAAACGAGGTCATCTTAACAGTAAATAATGGGAATAGATGAAACGGGACAGTGAATAAAGAAATATATGTACCTTTTTTTTTATTTTGTAAAATGTATTATTACTATTATATTACATTAATTATAGGCATTTTTATTACTAATATCGATTTATATTCATAAATCATTCATGAAAATCAAAAATATTCGAGGATACATTTTAGAGTTTTAACTTAAACATCAAGTAAATAACATCTGGAGATGACATGTTTTTCTGCTATCAAATAATGTAAAATATTCAGTTCTGATACAGATCACTAAAAGAAACTTTAATGTAGTTCCGCTATCTACTGATCTAACATATGCAAACATATTCACCTGTGTTATTTGCGTTTTTCTTTTTTTTTAATCTGTATATAAATTTTTGCTCGAAATATTCTCCAGCATCATTTATGCTGGAGAATATTTCGAGTTCGTTGCATTACATTTTTCAATCCTTTTTTATTATTATTCAATTAAAACCAAAATACAATAATTCAAAAATTAATTAATTTTCATTCTTATCGTTAGTACACATTACCCGATAGAATATACACTTTTACAAATATTCGGTAGAAAAATTCAAGAAAAATAAATTTGCTGCCAGAAGAAACCAATAAAAGATTTATTAAATTTATTTTTGATGACGATAAGAATCTTTATAACAGAATATTCTAACAGAATTCATAGCATTTTTATGTCTGCTTATGAGAAGTTATTGACTACATTTTTCGTTTTTTTTTCGAGTCTTTGCAAGAAGCAATGGTTACAAACAAATGGAAGCAGTCAAATCTTCATAAATCAGAAATCTGTAGGAAGCCAGCTTTCATTAATTATTTATATAACTATCTGCTTAATGATACATCAGTCTGGGATTCACATTACATACATCAAGCTTACCTGTCCAATTTCCCAGATGAAGAAATTTTCTGAAAGAATAACTATGACTATAAAAAAAAGGTAATCGTCTTATTTTGAAAATAAAATAAATAAAAAAAATCTAAATTCTATTTGGAATTATAGTTTACAGACATATTTAAATAGATATAAATACATTTTATACTATAGAAAATAGAGCTTCTAGTTAGTAAGATTGTTCAGTTCAAACTCTTTAAATATTCAGTCCATGGAGAAGCGGAAACTTTTAAAATAAATTTTGTCCAAGTTTCTTTTTTTTTTCACTTTAAAATTTAAGCAGAATTTCAACATTTCTTTGCACAAGAAAGAAAGTTTTTTTAAAAAAAAGGGAGGACGAAGATAAGAAGATATATCCAATGCAATTTAACAATGACAACTAGTACATACAGGATCTCTAGATAGAAGAACTGCTCATGCTCTGTTGCCTCTCTTAACAAATCCGGATATAGAACAGACAAATTGATAAAAAATAACATTTAGTCTAAAGTGGAAGAGTAATGAATATATTATGTTTTGTTATTTTAATATGCGACCTATAGATAACAGTACGTAAGATGATACGAATATATTTTTCTATTCTGTGATGTCGAAATATGGTTTTATGTTTATTTTTATGCGGAAATAAAAGTATTGAGAATAAACTATTTTCAAATATTAATCCAGTTAAAAATGCTAAAGAAATTTTTCTTCCAAAGTCAAACTCGATTGGTCTTTTGTCTTTATTCGATCTTCTCAATAATTAAAGCGCATTCTTCAATTTTTACAATGATAAAACTGCGGTTTAAAAATTAGTGAACGAAATTTTCTTTTTTTTATACTTTTAAAATAATTAAATTTAATATAATCACTTAATTTGACATTGTTATTTTTTTCGTATCAGAAATAATTTTTTTTTAATGCGCTCCTTTCGTTGTGAGACATTTTACAATCCTTTTTTATTATTATTCAATTAAAACCAAAATACAATAATTCAAAAATTAATTAATTTTCATTCTTATCGTTAGAAATAATCGAATGATTTTTAAATTAATTAAAGTTTTACAATTTATAAATTTTAAAAGAATTTTTAATTAATCATTATTATGATGATGTTTATATATAATTTCGAAAAATTCGAAATTCTGTTTATCGTTAGTATTAGCAATAAAATATGCAAATTTTTCGATTTCGATTAATTTAAGGATGAAATTTTCACGAGTATTATGAAATATGCAAATTTTATAGATTTTTCTACGGATTTAAAAAAAAAAATTTGAATTCTAATTAAGCAAAATTGTTAAAAATTCGGATATTTCATCGAGAGAAAACTCAGGAAAATTAAAAATTTCGGGTTCGATCGTAAAACTTTTAAAAGAAGAATTAATTTAAGAAAGCTATAAAAAATGCGATTTATTGATATTTATTATTCATTAAAAACTATTAATATTTTTACGAATTAATAAAATTCTTTTTTTTTTCTTCTTCTTCTAATGATAGATATCTAAGGAAGGATTTAATGAAGGAAAAATAAATAAAAAAATATGAAAATTTAAGTTTTAGATTTTGAATTTTTTACAATAATTCTCAAAAATAACTTTTTTAATATAAAAAATCATCATAATTATTCTAAATGACACACAAAATTATAGATAAAAAATAATTATATTTAATGCTTTCTAGTAGTCAGAGCATCTTTTTTTTACAATATATAAAAAATTTTATATATTTTTTAAACCTTCAAATATATGATTGATATCGTATTTCTCAGTTTTTAATGATATGTTTGTGTAGTAATTACGATAACTTATGCATTTCACACAAATAATATCGAAATTTATTCAAAAATTTGAATTAAAAAAATGTTATAATTTTAAAAAAATAATAATAAACAGAAAACACAGTTAAAACGGCATTTTAATAAACCACTCAGTAACTTTCCAAAATTATAAATATTTCAGTTTATTAAAATAATTATAACGTATAGCCATTTAAAATCATTAATAATGAAATCTTCACTCTTATTAAAATTTATATTGTTTAAAATTAATCTAAATTATTCTTAAACAGAATTTAAAACTCCTTTTAAATCTAATAGATTTTTCAATTTATCTTATATAAAATTTATAATTTTAAATTAAAATAAAAAAAGAAAGACAAATAATAGTATGTCGATCAAAATCTGTACTCCGAAAACTAACAAAAATAATAAGAAAATCGATTCAAAATTATTATATAAGTTAATTAAAGAAAAAAAAGAACATCAAGATTAACCTTTTAAAAAAAGATTATTTTTTATTTTTGGTGGTGGTTTAGTTAAGTTATTATTGGAAATTTCAATCGTATCTTAGGAATTTAAACTTGCGACAGAAATAACACAGAATAATATATTAATCTGTTCATTAAAAAATAGTCGTATCTTAGAAATTTAAACTTGCGACAGAAATAACACAGAATAATATATTAATCTGTTCATTAAAAAACTATTTTTAGATACTTTTAAGTAGTGATCCTTTAATTAACGAGATAGAAAATACTAAAAATAAAATTAAAAAAAAAAAATCCATTTCTGTAACACCTTTAAATAAAATTATGAGCACTTCACTGATGCAATTTTTGAATTAAAAATGTATAAAATTTTATTCGGTGTAGGTGTAAAGTGAGGAAAATAAAAAATAAACAGATTCATCTATTTTATTTTTATCAATATTCCTTGAGTAAATAGACAACTGCTTTGATTAGTTAGTTGAGTTTTTATATTCACTGCCTACGTTTAGTTTACAAGTATATACGTAATAATTCAAGCAAAAAAGCAAGAAAACACCATTTAAAATAACAGGTTGATGAGAAAATTAACGTCTGTTCATTAAATTTGTTAATTAGCGTGATTTTATAGTACTGGATCTTGTCTCCGAAGACAATTTGCAACGGAAATCCTTCGAGGCCAGATTACTTTTGTTGTTGTAGGGCATGATCTAAATCAGATCGATAGAAAAAAATTTATAGTTCGCAAGTTACGTTATGTTGTTACACGCACTCTAATGTGAATGTTATACGAGTTCTTAAATGTGTCCATTGCGAATACATTAAAATTCTCGTTTCCATGTTAACTGCAATTCGTTTATCTATAATTAAAGAGAAAATTCTCGCGATATATATAGATTAGAGTATAATAAACAACAACGATTGTTTATCCACTCGACATATCGATAATAAATGATATAAATTCAATTCCTTATAAATAAAGCATAAATCTCTTTCCAATTAATTGAGAGAAACGGTATTAAACTATATCAATTCATTATGAGAGAAAATTTGATTAAATTCATCTGTTGCCGTTGATAAAACGGATGTCAATGCATATTGAATCGTGTTCGTGTCTCCAGGTCATCTTTTCCTTTGAATATTAATAAACCACCCTTTTCAATCATCAGTAAAAATGATATGATAAATTTTAAATGGATTTACTCCTCTTAAAGTGTTTATCTCACGTTTGAATCGATAAATAATAAATTATTCAAATTTTTTGTAATTAAGTTTATTGAAAGTGGCTTCGAATTATGATTAAATTTATCCCATTACAGAACCAGAAAAAAAAAAAGAATTTTTTTCTTATGGTAAAAAATTTATGACGTACTAAAATAAGGTTATTAAAAAAATGTAAAACATTAACTTTTATAAGGTTTTGAATTATTAATTTCTTTCGTATTAAGTATTTTTCATGTGGAAATCTTTCATCCGATAAATGCGAAAATAATCGCTATTGAAGACGTAATAAAGTGTGAGACGAGACTACATTTTACATCTTTTTTTATCACTTCGGTTTTACAAGATAATGGATCTTGTTGCTGGATCTTAAACATTGAATAGTTTGGCATTACAATTTTATTACGTCCAAGAACTGAATCTTGATTATTAAATATACAAGAATCGTTAATAATTAAGTATAGGTACTGTAAGAAAAATTTAAGATGATGTCTGTAAGTATATGCTTTGCCATACTGAAATTTTATATTTATATATATATCTATTTCTATTGTTTTATAATTCAGTACGAAACTAGTTTTCAATTTATAGTGTGCGTTATATAGTCCAACTGCAATGTGCTTTTGAATAATTTATGAATGAAATAGTTATTCAGTGTTGTGATAAGATTAAGAGCGTAAACTGTCAAAATATTTTAAAGTTGATCGAGAGAAAAGTTTTGTTTTCAAATTGTTTTTGTTTGTTCCAGAGTTTAAAGCACCTTTAAAGCTAACAATCGAGAGTTTAAACATGAGAAAACTCTTCGATTTCCCATAATTATGGATAACCAAATTATTTCCAGTGATATGTTTAAGTTTATCCAAAACAACTATCCAAAATTATGGAAAAGGAAGGATTTTAATTCGATACTTCAGGTGTTGAATAACCAAATTATTTCCAGTGATATGTTTAAGTTTATCAAAACAACTATCCAAAATTATGGAAAAGGAAGGATTTTAATTCGATACTTCAGGTGTTCCTAATTACCCGGCTCCAAAATCCATAACTCATGATTTATTCTGCATATTACATTCGGTTTTGAATTTTTTATGTGTAGATCTAAGATAAATATAATATATACATATATATTATATCTACATAAATACATATGTAATATAATAAATAATTAAATTATACAAGAGTAAATATTAAAATTCAAAATAGGCAAAATTAACATAATTTATGTATCTAACAGAAATTAACATAATTTATATTTACGCAATTAGCATAATTTAATTTAATTCGGTTTCTGCATAAATTACTCAATTAACATAATTTATGTAGAAACTGAATCAATTAAAATTTTTTAAGTGTAAAAATCTAGTTACAGTGTTGTATTTATATTTAAAATTCATTGAATTTTCAAAATAAGTTTCGAAATTAAATATTAAATGTTAACAATTCCTAAACTATGTACAGATTTCATTAAAACTCGAGTTGAATGATGATAAGTAATTTTGTTTGTTGACTGTAGATAAATTTGCTAGAATATTAAACGAAGAGAAAATTACTAATACAGTAATATATATATATTTTAACAAAATTTTAGTTTAAAATTATCGATCGACGAAAGATTCTAGCAATTTTAAAGTTTGGCGAAGCTTTTGAAATCCATGGAATTCCAGTTTCATTGAACACAATGCTCATATTGTCCGTTGAAGGGTTTGATTAAGTCTTGTTTTATCCGAACACCTAGTGTAATTAAGAAATGAATAAAGCTTTGCATGTAACATAACTCAGATAAGACCACCTACTACCTCTTTAAATGATCCTGTTTTGAATAATCTAGTCGAATTAATCAAGTTTAAACAGAAATTTAACATTTATGTTTAACCTTACATTATTTATAAATACATTTATTTTCCATTTAAACTTTAATTGTGTTTTTAACAGAGTAGCCAAAATTTCAAACGAGAGTTAAGAGGCCGTAATGGAGTAATTAACAGATATTTTTAATGGAGGTTTTAAACTTCTCAAATATTTAAGGAAAAAAGGAAGAGAAATAATATTTTTTTTCGTGTTATTGTATAGGAATGAGAAAATTGTTACCTGGAGAATTAACCGCTTTCGGAAACCTTGTAGACGTTTATACATTTTTGATAATGTGGGACGGATAGAAAAGCAGATGGAACTGTCATTCAAATCTGTATTGCAGAATTAATACTTAGCCGAGAGAATTACATAGATGTTATCGATTTAGACATTAAACGTATAATCTCTCACACTTACAGCTTTTATCTGCTTTACTTTGTAGTATATAAATATTTCACGATAAAAGTTTTGTTCTCTATTCTCAGAATACATATAAATTATTCGAATTTAACCACGATAAAATTATGTTTCGTTGTTATACAACTGACGATATCGACACTTCATTATCTACCCAATTAGTAAGAATAAGAGAAAAAAACAGCATTACTTTATCTCGTATTTCACAGTGTGTAAGCAATTAAAAAAAAAGTTGATCAAGAAGGAAACGTTATCGGTAAGTTTTTGACATTTCCAGTACTTTTTTCATTAATCTTTCTAAATTGCTTGCTCTCAATTTAAACCTATCCAATTATAGAAACAAAACGGTTTCTACACGACGAATTTCACGTTTATGGAACTCTTGGGAAACATAAAAGCCGAAATTAAGTTTGTTAAAATGTTGGAGTGATGTTTTCGTAATTTGATATTAATAGGAACATATTTAATAAGATAAAATAATAATTGCGATATAATAATGTTTAAAAACATTTCGTCAAAATTAAACTTTTTACAGTTTTCATTTCGCGCGAATTTTCTTTAATTACTATTAAGATATAAGTTTGTCCGAACTTTTGGATGAAATTTTGTTGCATAATTCAACTCTCCCTGTAATTAAAAAGCATAATTGTTCTGAAATTACACGAATTTTTTCAGTTTCTCAGCGCGCTCGTAATGTTACGTTCGCGTAATCCGAAACAGTTATCACATAGAAATGCATTAAAAATATGAATGGTACGTTCCGTGAATGCGTAAATTCTCCTGTTTTATGTATGAGTTACATTCAGAACTAGATCGATATCAAAATAAATCATCCATAAAATAATTTCATAGAAAATTTAGCTGTTGCATTGAGAATAAGCTGCCTAATTAAATCTTAAAAAATTGCATGATACGTTATTATAAAATTCACTTTAATGAATTCTATAACAGCAACAAATATATTTAATTCTATACAATATATTTTATATATTTTTAGGAAGCATTATTTCAGAAAAACTCAATTTAAGTCCGCGTAAATGGCGACTGTTCTTTATTATATCCTTGGTTTCAATATCTTTCTATTCCAACAAAGAAAACTTTCAAGAATATCCGAACATTCTTTTCTTTCCATATTTTTTTCGTTAACTTTCCTAAAAATCAAAATTAATAATAGAGTCACTTTTTCAATGGCATTTACCTCAAAGCAGTTTTGTTATTGAAAGAAATGATCAAGTTATTTTCTTATCATAATCGAACAATTTTTAGATGGAATTGTGATTGAAGTTTTCTTTCGACTTCAAAGCCAAAAAAAGACATTTTTTTTAACAGAAAAAGGAAAACTAAACATCGTAATAATTGAATAGTGCTTACAAAATCAAGAATTGTATATATTTTAAGCATATATTTATATATTAATCATCTAAATCCATAGATTCTTAACAAAAATTCACGATGGAATTTATATATTTATCCATATAATTTAAAGCAATTTTATGTTGATCTGGAATCATTACTGTTAAAAATAAAACTATATTATTAGATTTGGTTTTATTTGCTACAGATTTTTCTTTTATTGCCTAAAAAGAAAGATTAAAACACGCGATAAATTTAATTTCCATTCTTTTAATTTCTGCTTAATTTAATTTTTATTTTTTTTTCTCTTTCAAGAAAATTCTAATTATATTTTTAGTTTAATGATTATTGATACGTATAATTTACAGAAATCGAAAAAATATGCAGAAAAATTCATTAATTACGACAGAAACATCATGATGATATTTTACCTAGTACAGGTAGCTTTATTATCAAACGGGTTTTTATAATTAATTTTCACCATGATATATTTATATTTTAATTTATTAACAAATATAATTTATGTCTGTTTATTTTAGAATATAATTTTGTGCATGGATAATAACTAACCTTTAAAACAAATTCGATAAGTCGCAATAATTTAACTAGAGGAAATCGGAGATACGTTTGCGTGGGATCGGATGATTAAGATCAATGAAAAGTTTCTGATTGCCTGAGGATTTTGAGTTCTCTCGTAACAATTATTAAATATTTATCAAGATGTTTACATTGAATTTATCATTTTAAACTCACTGCGGTCGTCAAGAAAATAATTTTTTTCCTCTCAAAACATCCTGTTGTATCTTAAAATTTTATAATAAAAATTGTTTGTATCGATGAATAACAGAAAATCGGTAACATTTTATGCAGTTAAATCGATTAATTTTTTTTTTAAATTTGCATAATTAATTAAAGAAATGCATATAATCCACATTTTTTTTTTAATATTTGCAGCATCGCGGATGTTTTCGGAAAGAGATGAGTGTCTAATTTACAGGAAAATCTAACATTAAAAATAAAAAAATAATTTTATAACTTAATTTTATCGTTACAATATTTTAATTTTTTTTAATAAATTATGTTTCTATAATTCGGCAAGTAACGATAAGAAGTATAAGGAAGGTTTTCTTTTTTAATTTTTTCCGTAATTTTTACTGTAATTCTGTAGAAATAAAAATAAAATTTGAAGGAGATCGGGTAAGTTTCTTAAAGCTTCTTAGCAATTTTCTTCCACGTCCCGATAGCATCTACTGACTTACCATATTCTAATTTGAATACAATCTGGTGCTATCGGGTTATCTATACGATGCTCAGTTTAGTAGTGATACACTCCGAATAACAGACTTTAAATTTTACAAGTTAAATTTCTTCGATAAATTAAAATAACGATTCGAAATTTTTTTTTTTCTACTTGAAAAAAAAAATGAAAATCGAAGAGTCTGTTCTTCATTAAAAAGAAAAAAATCATTTTTTTTTTTCATTTTCTTAACAGTAGAATTCAATTAAAATCTATAAACAAAAACTGAAGACATTTTTTTCCTCAATAAAATAAAAGAAATTGAATATTTTTTCTTTATTTCATATAAAAAATAAAAGTAAAATTATTCTAACTTAAAAATCAAAAATTAGGAGATGCAAATAATGGAAACTTTCTTTAACGAGGAAAATAATTTTTTTTTCCTTCTTATAAAAAAAAATTTATCATTCATCAGAATAGAAGAAATGATTATATTTTGTTGTAAATATTATCTTTCTCCTCATTTAAATTGCGTATAACTTAAACAAATTGTTATTTTTTAAAAAACTATTTCTTTGTAAAAATATTTTATTCAGATTTTCTCTTTTTTTTTTTTGGAGTTAATTACTTTAAAACTTTATCAATAAATGTTAAATTTAAGTATAAAATTAGCATTAAATTTATACATAAGCTTACCTGCTACACATAAACGGTTGTCTTCGTCGTACCCATCAGGACAGTCAGGTGCTCCATCGCAGAGATATTGGAGGGATATGCAAATGTTTGTGATACCAGGACATCGAAAAGGTTTAGTAGGAGGGCAACGATCGGGATCTAAACGAAAATTTTAAATTAATTAATAAAAGCAATAATCATTAATCAGTTATCGCCATTAAATTAGATCCTTTATCCATATATTTGAATCGCTTATACTGGCGATCCGGAAGGTCTTCGTTTGACTTTTTCGTTAAATTCAAATACTTATCTTCAATTAATTCGTAATTTTATAAGCCATTTGCTTTAATTAACACGTTAAAGCTTATTTTCGGCAAGTATAAAGCCTCTCATTGCACGTTAGTTATTTTTATCTTTCTACTTTTCACAGCCATTCTTGTTAACTACCAAGAGATATTTTTCTTAAAATTAACGAGTCGTACGGTACTAGAAAATCTCTTTATTGCTTTTTAATAGTCATATACATCCCGTAATAATATTTCTGATGCGACTAATTGACTGAGTAATATATTATGTAAATAAACTGATATTCTGTATATATACATATATATAACGAGAGAGAGAGAGACATAGACAGAGATGTTTAGATTTTCAGACAGCAGGGACGGCAAACACATTTTAAATTTTACAGCAAAGAACAAATAAAGATGTTTGCGAAAGATGTAATAAAGTCATGTTTTATGGCATCCTCATGGACATTGATCTATAGCTGTTAAAGCAAGCATCTTGCTGATACCATTTGGCTTTGAATCTAAATTCAGTCACGCCTGGAATAAAATGAAGTTAACAGTGAGTTATATGATGTCTCTCTTAACGATAATTTATTTCTCAAAAGATACAGAATTTTTTTTGCCTTCTGCGAAGTCATTTTTCTCTTGTTTACTGTACAAATTCGCTCGCATACACACACATACATATATAAAAATATACGCGTATAATATTCTCTAATTTATACTTTTATTATTTTGTTTTAAAATATATATTGAACATTAATGGAATCTGTAGTCGTAATCGTCGTTAAATGTCAAAATTCGAAGCGATCTTAATTTGTTCCATTAATTAAATATCAGAAATTCTTTACCATTCTAATCGGCTTTTCTAAATTTAATATCAATTCACTAATTGATGTGATAAATCTTTTGAACTAGAACTATATTCGGGAAGATTATCTTCGGTGGTTGAATCGAGATATCACATAAAGCACTAGAGCGTTGCTATATTAATATTCATCGGCCTGTTTAAAGTCTATTATTTGAATATTTTAAAGCAGATTTTGACTAAATTTTTAAACTAGTTTTGGCATTATCGAAACTTTCTAAGAGTTATTAGACAATTAAACGACAACAATCACCAAAAATCACGATTTAAAAATTATCAAAAGAGATATTTTTCGATATTTCTAATCTTTGTAGATTTTAGAAATTGATGGGAATTAACGTTTAATGATATTCAACGGTTGATCAGATTCATAATGTAATTTTGTACCACAAAATGAATCTTAAGACCGGATCAACCGTTGAAAATCATTAAATTTCAAGCGGTTAATTCACATCAATTTTACGATCTACCAAGATTGCCATTCTTGAAAAAAACTCTTTTAATCCCTTCTCATAATGTAATATCGGATCAACCGTTGAAAATCATTAAATTTCAAGCAGTTAATTCACATCAATTTTATGATCTACCAAGATTGCCATTCTTGAAAAAAACTCTTTTAATCCCTTCTCATAATGTAATTTTATACCTTAACATGAATCTTTTTTTTTTTTTTTTCCTTATTTGCCACTCGATGAATCTTAAGTTATGATGCCAAAGACTGTTGCTGCAAAACAAAGTGGTATTCCTTAGAGAATAGCATTTTACGATATCAGATTCTATAAAATTTATGATGTATGCGAAGATGAATTTTGTCAGGAATTTGTCGCTGGATGCGGTTCTAGACACTTAAGAGATATATCCGTCTTCATTCGCATCCATCTTCCTTTTCAAAACACTGATTCTCCCATTATTGATCCATCTAAACTTTCAATTTTTTTTTAAATTATAACAAACAGACAAAAAAAAATTTATCTTAGGATCATCTCCAGGATTCACATCATTGCTTTAATAAGGCAGCAACTTAGACAATGACAATAAACTCATACATGGCAATGAACCCGAATATATGGAAGCAATCTATCTTCAAGCTTTCAACTAATTTTATATTATAGTGGTAAATTTAATTACAGATAAAACTATCTTTAATCATTCGAAACTTTAAAGTATGCACGTTTGATTTGAGGCTAATTCTCTATAATTGAGAAGCATAGAATGTGATTAATTAGTTACTTATTCTAAGGAGAAAACACATAATTTATTGCGAAATGATTATAAAACTTAATAATAAACTAATTTATTAGTTAATTAAAGAATAAATATCATTAGAATTAAAATAATCTTGATCTATAAAGCAGATCTCTTCCAATGTATTGTGCAAATCCTTAGAGGTATAACGTTGAACTGCGATCATAATAATACAGATATTGAATAATGCGAATAAAAAAATTGCAAATATACTGATACAATGGAGATTTAAATAAATAAGAAGAATGTCAAATTTTATGAAAGACAACAAGAGGGGAAAAAATTATCCAGAAAATAATAATTTATTCAAAACAATTCCAAATCTTTTAATTATGTTATATAGAAAAGCTGTTAAAAGTGATGAAAGATAAAAACTATTGAATTTATTAAGTAGAAAATTTAATTTGCACGAAAATTTCTAATGAAATCTACTGAGGATTGCAAAATAAAATAAAGAAAATCTTCAGAATATTTTATTTTATTTTTTTTTACCGTAAGAATTAAAACGAAAATTCTAAAATGTAAGATAGTAAAAATAAATTATAGTTATGACAAAATAGTTAAAAAAAATACGTATAATTACTGTAGCGGTTAATTGTAATAAACAGTTATTTCCTGTTTTGGAGTAATTGTGTTAAAGAGAATTAAAACAATTTTGGTTATATTAATAATTTAAACGAAATGACCCAAGTTACAAAGCAATAAATTAATTCTTCTAGGTGAAACGAACAGTTGATAAATAATCAAATCTTGTGCGATTAAACGAAAAATTAAATTTAATGAAACAAAAGATTAGAAATAAAATGCATGTTAGTTCTGAAATTTAACAATATTTGATTATTATTTAGAATTTCTCTCGTTTTATAATTCTCTCTCCTCTCTCTCTCTTTTTTTTTTTTTTTTTTTTTTTTTTTTTTTTTTTTTTTTTTTTTTTTTTTTTTTTTTTTTTTGAGAAAATAAATTAAGACTTCGTTTTACACGTTTTAAAATGCAAATTTAATAAAACTTTTCTACGATGTATAGGCTAACTTTAATTGAGTAAAAAATTTTTGAGTAAAATTTATAAATACATGAAGAATATACTGTATATATATGTATATATATATGCAATTCTCTATAAATTTATGTAATATTGCGTATATTCCGAATATATTGACATACTCACAATACACTGTATATATGCTGTATATGAAGACAATATTCTGTATGTAAGCTTTAAGAATAAATAAAAAATAAGAATACACTGTATATTTGTGCAATACGCTATAAATACATGAAAAATACATTGTATAGTGTGTATATATACCGTACATATTGATATATGACATATACAGTATATATAAAAACACTGTATATATTCTGTATATATATATGCAATAAAACTAATATACACTATATATATATATATATATATATGTATGTGTGTGTGTGTGTGTGTGTGTGTGTGTATGTTCGGCAATAAAACTAATATACACTATATATATATATGTGTGTGTGTGTGTGTTCAATATGTATATAACTGCGAGAATTTTGTACAGTATACAGTATATATATTATTGTATTACAGTATATTTATAGAAATGCAAAAACTGAAAATCAGTTTTTCCAAAATAATTATAGATAACTACATGTATTTATATATATATATGTATATAATTCTCTTTAGAAAAATACAGAAGAATAACGGTTGAATGATAATAATGCAATACATTGTATAGTGTGTATATATACCGTACATATTGATATATGACATATACAGTATATATAAAAACACTGTATATATTCTGTATATATATATGCAATAAAACTAATATACACTATATATATATATGTGTGTGTGTGTGTGTTCAATATGTATATAACTGCGAGAATTTTGTACAGTATACAGTATATATATTATTGTATTACAGTATATTTATAGAAATGCAAAAACTGAAAATCAGTTTTTCCAAAATAATTATAGATAACTACATGTATTTATATATATATATGTATATATTTA
>AYEL01082789.1:0-22210 GCA_000484575.1 Olivierus martensii
TATAATAATTATAAAATTATTATAAAAATTTTATAATTATTATATAAGTGATATTTTCAAATCAAAATTCATATTGTCTCTTAGTGCCATTGATAGCAAGATGCTTTAGATTATTAAAATAAATTTTACGATAATTTTTTCCTAGCATTAAGTAATGATTGATCAGAATTTTATAATGATGGATAATCAAAAATCTTAAATATACGATGTGGGTGTCTAAATTTCAATAAAGGCAAACCAGGACACCCTAACAAAAAGAAAAAGATTATTATAATATTTATAAAAATGAATTGTGTAGGAAAGACTATCATGGAGAACTGGAAAGTATTTGATATATTTCTAAAACATATTACTGCATATAATTTCTTGCTGGAGCTAATTTGGAGATCTCAGATTTGATGGATTTTTGTTTTTAAAGATTATGCTTTAGGATAATTATATTTAAAATATTTGTCCAATTCATGGGGGATAAAAAATTTGCATCTATAATTAGCACCCAATCATAACATTTTCCTGCACATAACAGCAATTTCTATATCTATGTAATAGGATCTAAAGTGGCCACCACCAAAAATATTCCAAGTGAGATCAGCATAACTGAAATTAATCTAATCTGATCTATGTAATACTGATGACCTGTAAACTACAAATAAATAATAAATAGATAATATGATGTCTGTGTATGCATTAAATTAGATGAACATGGAATATTCTGCAATATTTGCTTAAAACAAGGATGTATTGGTTTTGAACAAACCCATATATTACAAAAACTTATAAAAGATTGAATAAATGTAATCATATATTGAAAACTTTAATACATATAGTTTTTAAGAGTAAATTTATGAGTACATAATCATTGGATTTCTGATTGCATTAAATAATCATTTTTTTAACAATATTTTCATTTTAGCAAAAGAAATACAAATTTATTCCAACTTAAAAGCAGTTGATTTAAATTTAGATAACCGTAAATGCTTTAAGAGTAAATTTTTATCACTTGAAATAATGGAGAAAAATATACATTATAATTTAGTTTTATATAAATTTCATTGAAATATAAAAATATATTCAAAGCGGCGTAGCTATCATATAGCAAAAGTAGGGAAAGACTATGGACCTTCCTTCACCAGGGCGTAGATATAATATGTCAAATGCTGATATATTTAGTGTAAAATCTTATAAAAAAAGTATTCCTATGTATTTTCGCCCCAACTGTGGATTCAATATTGTAATTTAATCACACTTAGACATTATTAGACAATTTTTGTTGTTTTCAAAATATAGTGCTCTAGAAAACTTTTCAGAGAGTTTTACTTTATTCATATTATTATTTTTTTATCCTGGCCATTTTAGCTGCTACTGTTGAAAGATCATTTAGTAAATTACGAATAAAAAAAATTACAGGAATGTCCCAGTTTACAAGTTCCTGACTTAAGTTTTTTTTTCAAATACGAAGTATCAAAAATGTGAACATTAATTGCAATAAATAAATGCTAAATATTCAAAAAAATGCATTTAAACCACGTACATAGTTATACAATATAGTACAATTCGATCTGAAGCAGAACGTACATCTGCTACGAAATCGGAAAAACCAAAATGGGGGAGCGAGAAGAGGAAGTAATGCACGATCTAGCCGCCATTGTTTCACTGACAAATTGAGGTAACCTTCATTCCCAAGGTTTTAATGCATTGTTCACTGTATAGAACCTCATCTATTTAATCGATGATGGCAAAGAATAAAAATTCCTTAATGTTCGTATGATACAATTTATCTTAATATAACCTTTAAAATCAAGCAAATTAATTTATTTAGGTAGATAAATCAATATTTAATCATATTTTATTGATTTTGTTTGCCTTTACTTAATTTTATATGGTTAAATTTCATTGTTGAGAACAGAACTCTTGGTTTTAACATAGGAGATTGATTCTTGATTTACGAAATCTTACTTTACGAACCCACTTCAGGAACGAAATAGTTTGCAAATATGGGAACTTCCTGTATTATAAAAAATACTATTGACCAAATAATCCTAAACAAGCCAAATTTTACACCTAGTGAATTATTTTAAAACTAAACTGCTATTTTGATAATTATTTAAACACGTAATTCACTAGGGGTAAAATTTGTTTTGCTTATCATTTTGTTAACAACCCCCTAGTTAGATTGAAAAGTGCGAAAAGTAACATTTTAACTTATTTTATAAATTTATTAAATTATAATTTTTTATTTGTCAAATTGTATTTAATTAATAGTAATTTAATATAATATTAATTTTCATGGTTAAACTTATTTAGATTAGATGATGTCACTAGCTGAGGAAGCTCGTTTGGAATACAGCTCTCCGTTCCTTAACATGTGATATCTAACTACTGAGATGGAGAATGTGCAAAGTAAGTCAACTCTTAAACTAAAATATAATACATTAATAATATTAAAAATAATTATAAATAATAAAAGAGCATAACAAAATAATAAACAGGATAGGTCAGAGTTAACCTCTTCACAAAATTACAAAACACATCTTACTATCTAAGTAAACAGTACCACACTAAATAAAATAAGGTGGTCACATGCACGTTCTCCCACTCCAGTACACATGCCCTTGGGATAAACCCACCAATACAGCACCAGTTGGGAGATAACAATTTAAAATAGAAATTACAACCCAAAGCCAAATTAAGTGCACAATGCTAAGTGACAAACCGAATTTTCTCTCACAAATGTTTATGTAAATTTATATATTTTTAACTGTTTTTAGTTAAATAGAAACCTAATTTATGAAAATATTAAAACAGAAATTAAACAAATCAAGAATTAAAAAAGTCCTTGATCTACATCATAATTGACTTGCAATAAAGACATTAGAACAGAGTCCCATCATAAGTCAAGGATTACCTGTACTGAAATTTACCTAAATATTAAAATTTTTATTAAAATTGTGAATATTAATGCAGTATTGATGTAAATGACATTCCAGAAAACAAGCAGTGTGAAAGTGTTAATATTCCATAAGTGTTGTTCTTATATAGTTGTGGCTCAATTCATATTTTGTTTTGAATTTTTATGCAGAAAGCAATACACATTCAAATTTTGTGGCCTTCTTATGAATATTGTACCTGTTTACATAATTCACCTAACAGATGATGATTTTTTTACCATGTCGTTATCTTCAAGAGGTAGAATATTTTATTTAAAAGTGTATCTCTAAGAAAATATAAAATGAGAACTACGAGTAATGCATTTATAAGTTTCAGGTGGTTATAAATAGACCCCTGTGAATGAAATGTGTGTAATAATTCATTAGAGTAGTATATTACTCATATTATATATTATTCATATTAATATTATAGTATATTATAATTCATTAAACAGAGTACAGTCAAACCTGTTTTTATGCGGTCGGTTTTTGTGCGTTATTTTTTTTAATTACATTTTTTTAATTAATTTTTATTCGTCATATGCATTTCATGGAATGTTTTTTATATACTGCACAAAAAAATTGCACATAAAAATGCACAAAAAAAAAATATCGCACAAAAACCGACCGCATTAAAAACAGGTTTGACTGTAGTAGTAAGTATATTATTGTTATTTATGTGATTTTTAACTATTACTATTATACTACAATAACCCTATCAAACTAAATTAAAAACTGACAGCACTAATAACAGTAAAGTATAAAACTAAATTTATTAATTAAAATACATGCAAACGTTTTCGATGTGCTTCACATCCTCTTCAGCCTGAAGAGGATGTGAAGCACGTCAAAAACGTTTGTGTTTATTTTAACTAAAATATAGCTAAATATATTATTAAAATATATTACTATTATTAAGATATATTACTTTAATAAATTTAGTTTTATACTTTACTGCTAGTAGTGCTGTGAGTTTTTAATTTAATGTGATTATTGTTTCTGACAAAAAGAAAATAAGTTTTTTTTGCAAACTTGTAACAGTCTTTTGAATTGACTATGGTTGTGGGTATTGAATTTACCGAGATTGTAATTCACAGTATTTCAAACTGTATTATGTCTTATTGTTTAAAATACTAATACAGTAGATTCCCAATAATCCAAGATAATGGGGATCAAGAAGTTTTAATCATTGAAATAAGAAATATTTTAGAAAATGTAAAGAGGAAATGTAGATAAGGTATTTAAATAATAAAAAATTCATTAACTTAATTATTTTTTTATATATTTTTAATACAAAAAAGAAACAAATTTTTTTTTCTTTATTAGTGGGATATTTGATCAACACAACTTCTTTACTACGCTGCTCCATAATTTCGACACACTAGTGGATATTTGATGATGATATGGGGAATATTGTACCCATGTCTAGTTCCACAGTAGTAAATTCTATTAAGTTCTTCTTTCAAATAAATACCTTTGTTGCAGTGCTTTAGGGCATGCCTGAAGTTGGCTCTAAAAGCTGATTTCTTATATGACCATGGGTCATAAGACCACCTAGGTATCAGGACTGGTGTATTGGTGGGTTTGACATATACTGTGGTGTCAAAATGTCCAAATTTGGCTATAATTTTTAAACTAAATAAACTATTTCTTTATTATCTTCTAACATTTTTTTAAGTTTAAGGCCATACTGCTGTTTGGAAAGTTGTTTTATTATATCGTTAGTCATACTTTGGTTTTTCCACAATATAAATATGTCATCGACATACCTTGCGTATAAAAGTATCTTGGCTGTGAGATTCAGATCTAACTGGCTTTCTCCTTTTCTTACAACTATTTCTGCCAAGATCCCAGCCATCAGGCTGCCAATTGGGACTCCTTGCATCTGTCTGTAATATAGTCCCTTAAATTCGAAAAACGCATCGTGACATACTAAGTGTGCTAAATCTCTAAGCACCGTGGGTTCCCATTCGTCTTCTTGGGTATATCTTAAAAGGAACCTGTAAAATAGTAAACAGGTGGCGCTGAGGTTCAGAGAGAGGTAAAGAGATTCGAAATCCATGATGGTCATAATCTCAGTGCCCTTAATTTCAATAGATTGTAAGCGCTCTAAAAATTCTTGTGACGATTTGATGGTATACTGGTAAATTTGGACATTTTGACATCATAGAGTATGTCAAACCCACCAATACACCAGTCCTGATACCTAGGTGGTCCTATGACCCATGTTCATATAAGAAATCAGCTTTTAGAGCCTACTTCAGGTGTGTCCTAACGCACTGCAACAAAGATATTTATTTGAAAGAAGAACTTGATATGGGGAATTTCAAAAAATAAAAAATAAATATATAAAAATTGAATCTTTTTAAGGAAGTTTACAATTGTTTGCTAAAATTCCTGTTCTTTAGTAATAATCTTAGTATACTTACAGCTCTTTAACAGGAATTTTTTTAAAAAGTAGTTCCTGTTAAAGTTCTGTAAGTATACTAAGAAGTTTATGATTTTATGTTAAACCGCATTTATTACTGCAGTGGGCCGCAGGTTGGACAGCCCTGGTCTAAGACATTAGTTTATTTGTATAAAACCTGATCTACTGATCAGTTTATGATGATGATTATGATGATGATTAAAAATTTTATAACATATGACATGAATACAGCAGTGGGCCGCAGGTTGGACAGCCCTGGTCTAAGACATCAGTAGATCAGGTTTTATACAAATAAACTAATCAGTTTATGATGATGATTATGATGATGATTAAAAATTTTATAACATATGACATGAATAATTTATTATTATAATTCACTTGATTGTAAAGCCTATATTTTGTGTTTTTAGGTAAATAATCATTGTTTAATAATAAACTATTGTTTTGTTGGTTTTTACTTAATATAATTATGGTCAAAATTTTATTTTAAAATATAACTCCTGTTTTTAACATTATATCTAAGAGAAATTAATATCTGCTTTACAAGTTCTTACTTGAAATGCACGGTCCAGGAATAAATTCATAAAATCAGGAACTACAAGTATCTGTATTTTTAAAAATTTAAATATTTGCTTGTAATGTTTTTATTATGTTTATAATCTAGAATTCATAATGAATGTATTAAATATTTACAAATAGGATTATTTTTGGCATACTATGAATTTTTTTTTCTAAATTAATGAAAAAAACAAATCACTTTAAGAATCCATAAAATAAAATCAAGTTCTAAGAAAAATTAAAAGAATAGCTTGCAGAATCATTTATAAAAAGCTTTAAATCAAAAAAGTACATTAAGAATATTGTATATATTATTACTTTATCACTTGTAAATTTTATACAGGTAGGCCTTGATTAGTGTGAATAATGGGTTCCACGAATTTCTCGCACTATTCAAATTCCCACTAATCGAAGTATTAACTATATGTAAAATATGGTAATTGGTTCTTGCTTTGTGAGATTCCGGCCATTAGCCAATCTCACGATGAATAACCACAATACTGTTTAAGAAATATTTATTTTCATATTTTTTACATCGTTGTTCATCATCTAAATTAATAACTTACCAGGATTGCCTCTCAAACCATCATCAAACCAACCGCCAAATCAAAACCAAAATAGTGAATCAAAAGCAGAAGTTGAGCCCCGCCTGGCTACCAATTCTGAGTCGAGAATTGAGTGGATAGTCCAATTTGCAATTAAGCATTGCAGCTTTATTGAATCAGTAAATTAGTTCCAGATATAACTAGTTAGCTAAGTTAATGAACCAATGAGAAATTTTTAACAAGTTTTCTATTTGTTTACTAGCAGAATATGATACAAAAGATAACAAAACAAATTTTTTTCACAAGTTTTATTTTAAATAAAGAAATCAGGTAATAAATAAAAGAAAATAAATAATATGGGTAGCACAGCAGTATAATAGGGAAATAATAGCTAACGGCAAAGCAGCCCATCTTTCTGGTGTTTCACCCCTTAAAAGTCAAGTGATTGTTCTTGGATTGCTCCTAGTTCGGTTTTACTAACTGAAAATTAACATTAATTTGTTAATTGACATCATAAAATGGGATGGACCTTTGTTAGTAAGACTGATCTATGCTTACAACTTGCATTAAAATGGACCTTTGTTAGTAAAACTGGTCTATGCTTACAACTCGCATTAATCGAATAAATGGACCTTTGTTAGTAAAACTGGTCTATGCTTACAACTCGCATTAAGACCGAAAATTAACATTAATTTGTTAATTGACATCATAAAAGGGGATGGACTAAACGAAAATTAACATTAATTTGTTAATTGACATCATAAAAGGGGACGGACCTATGTTAGTAAGACTGGTCTATGCTTACAACTCGCATTAATCGAATATTTATCATTAATTTGTTAATTGACATCATAAAAGGGGATGGATCTTTGTTAGTAACTTTAATTTGTTAATTGACATCATAAAAGGGGACGGACCTTTGTTAGTAAGATAATTTGTTAATTGACATCATAAAAGGAGGCGGAGCTTTGTTAGTAAGATGGTCTATGCTTACAACTCGCATTAATTGAATATTTGCTCTCACTAACTGATCGTAAAAGGAGGCGGAGCTTTGTTAGTAAGACTGGTCTATGCTTACAACTTGCTTTAATCGAATATTTGCTCGGACTAAGTGAAAAACGGTATCATTTTAAATTAATCGAATATTTGCTCGCACTAACTGAAAAATGGTATCAATTTTAAAAGAGGCGAAGCTTTGTTAGTAAGACTGGTCTATGCTTACAACTCGCATTTGACATCATTAAAGGGGACGGACCTTTGTTAGTAAGACTGGTCTATGCTTACAACTCACATTAATGAAAATTTGCTCGCACTAACTGAAAAACGGTATCATTTTTATAAGTCGCCGAGCTTTGTTAGTAAGACTGGTCTATGCTTACAACTCGCATTAATCGACAGCTTTGTTAGTAAGACTGGTCTATGCTTACAACTCGCATTAATCGAATATTTGCTCGCTCTAACTTGTAAGTGAAAAACGGCATCATTTTTATAAGTCGCACTAATTGAATATTGCATTATTTGAACTCGCACTAATTGAGGTCTATCTGTACATTATATTAGCTGTACAAGTTATATTTCTTTGTTGTTCTCCTCATTCTTACAATGGGAACTTTGTTGACTGACCCATCAAATTGAATGAAACTATTTTGATTTATTTGACAGAATCCTGAATGTATACACTTCCAATATTATTTTTAATAAATGATTTAAGTGTGGCTCTCATTGAAAGATTTTTTATTACCATCTCTGTTCAGTTTGAGTTCCAAATCTAAATTTATTAACAATTTTTCTTTGAAGATTTATCATTATATTTTATGCAAATAAATATTTCTAGAATTCCTGATTATAAACCAGATGATCAAGACAACCATCTATGAAAAGAATAATTTGAGCCCATCATTTCCAATTCCTGGATGAGACATCTAATTGATGAGGGAACTAAATTAGGCAACTGATTTACATTGTGAGAAGTTGTGGATTTTGCATTGTTTTGAGTGCTCTATATATTGCTGTAATCAAACTATTAAAGGATTAATATAGCTAGATATTGTTTGCATGTTTGAAAGTATTAAACAGAATATCTATTATATTTCTTTTCTACTTATGTTTTGAATGTATCTCTTGTTGGTATTTGATATGTAAAACTGGAATACGAAGAATATATTTTATAGAATTTAAACTGCGAATTAACTTTGTAAGTGTATGTGTGTTTTATGTCAAATATATGTATAAATGTATGCAAGTATAAATGTTTCTGCATCATTTATAGGCTTGTTGAAGAACCACAGAGACAGTAAAAAGTTGATCCTTGTATCCCTGTGAGTTTCTTCAGCATCTTTTCTGCTGTTCTGTGAGTATGTTGTTTTCTTGGTAGCATGTGAAAATTTTTTAGGTATACATGATGTGAGAATTTGTTCATTTTTAAACTTCAGGTGGTTTTATTGTGAAAGATTAATATTATATTCTGTAAAACATCCTGTATATGATAAGCTGAGAATACAAATGATGTTAAAAAATAAGAGAAAAACACTTTTATCAGATAAAATGAAATTAAATGAAAAAAAAATCTAAATTTTTGATCCATTCTAAGACTGTCTTTAGTTATTACATTTGAAATTCATTACCTTGGATGCAAGAATAAGATTATACAATGAAAGCCATATTGCATATGCATTAAACTAATTCTAAGCAATGAAGATTGCCTGCATGTTGATTTAACTTCTGTCTTGGCTCAATGCCAAATTTGCAGTTTCATAAATATAACTTTTGTTGTAATAATTGAAGCATTTATTATTTTGGCTTTATTCCAGCTAATGTTTATATTTGTTTTTAATGTACATACAGAGCATATTGTATTTACTAAATATTTTGTTATATTGTCTTTATGTTTTTTTAATCTTTGGGATAGATTTCATATAGTGAAGCTAATACAGGGTTTTCTTCCTATGGAACTTGATGTTACAAAATGGAATAAGATAGATGCCTTATTTGTTTCTAGTTTAAATTTTATAAAAATTTGGATGTGTATTGGAAATATTTAAAAAAATTTTAATGTTTTGAATTTTTTGTTCAGATATTTGATGATCTAATTGCAGTCGGACCTCCATATATCGAAATTGAAGATGTCTTAGAAAAATTTCAATATATAGAAACTTCGTTATATAGAAACCTGAATTTACTCTAATATAGTACAGCAGTTAAATGATATTTTGTCTGTATCGCCTTTTTTGCGGCCCCCTGTCGGCAGCAATGGTGGCTCATGGTTTGTAAAACTCAAACTTAAATGATTTGAAAAAAGTTTTGGGAAAAAATATACAAATGAATTTTTTTAATGTTTAAAAATATATATACAGTATATTAATGTATTAAAAGTCTACTGCATGTAATAGATAAATGAAAAATAAAATGGACAAAACATGCATTTATTAAACAAAATAAATTAGAATAATTTAGAATATTGTATTTAAATATTAGATGTAAAGTAATTTTGAATATTCTGCTGAAGTAATTTCAATGCAGATTCCTTGTAAAAATGTTTGCATTTATTGAGCGACTCAGAAATATTGTTGGGCACATTTTCTGCAAATTGAAACCCTTGGCGAATTGTTTCAAATGCAGCCATTATTTCTTTTTTGAAAGATTTAGGAACTTCTATTTCATCTGCTTCATTGTCTTCATCTTGATTTTCACTATCTTTTATTGAACTTAAAATGTCATCATCTGTCGGATATTCTGTACGATAATGTCTTCTTCTACGTTTAAATATTCATTAAGTAAGATTTTGTTATTTATTGTGCCTGTTGACTGTAACTGGTTCCAACATTCCTCAATGTGTGATTCAGATTTGAAATCATCAAAGAAATACTAAACTTTATTTGATTATCATCCTTTTGCTCTTAAAACTGTCTTTTGTGGCATTCTTAACAGTCATTTTTGATCTTTATTATAGGTAATAATTTCTGATTTTAATTTTCTAAATATTTTCTTAATAAATTCCATATCTGAGAAATGTTCCATTACATTTTGTATATTTTATAGATCATAAAGAATAAAATGAGCTATATCAGTTTCTAAACTTTTTATAAAACAATTTTATTGAAACTTTTTTATAAAAATGCTTATAAAAAAGTTAAAATATTTTTTAAATTTGTGTAAATATACAGTATATTATCAATTATTGAAAGTTTATTTTATATATCATACATATGAAACAGATTTTTGTAATTTATACTAATAATGAAATAGTAAATAATGAATATTCTAAAAAATATTTTCAGTATGGTGTTTCTGCTCCTTTATTCCTTCCTGTTATTGCACCAAAATCACAAGGTTTTACAGCAGTTATATTAACTTATGATAGATTAGAAAGTTTGTTTCAAGTTATATTGAAAGTAGTTCAAGCTCCAAGTTTATCAAAAGTTCTTGTTGTATGGAATAATCAAAAGAAACCACCACCACCTGGTAATTATAATATAAAATTGCTTTTAAATAAATAATAGGTTTTGATAAATTCATAATTATTTTCTTATAGCATCTATGTGGCCCAAGATAAATAAGCCATTGAAAGTAGTTCAAACACGAGAAAATAAATTAAGTAACAGGTAATTGTAAAAGAAATTCACTTCAGAAATATTAAGAAATTAATTTAATTTCTAAGAGTTTTTAAATCATCTAATATTGAATTATTTCAATTAAAACCTTTTAAAATTAAAATTGATATCTATCTATCTTGATTCAAACATATTCTTTAAAATATATCTTATTTTGTCCTTTATTTAAAAAAACCAGCTTGAATGGTTCATATTTAGTAATAATAAAATAAAAGCACTTCTGAACCTATTTTTCTTAAGTCTTAGGTCAATACAATAAGAGACATGTACATGAAATAATAATAATAAAAATGACAATATTTAACTTAGTAATTGAATCATTTTATGAAACTCTTCATAAATTGAATATATGTATGTTAGAACATACATTACACAGTATTAGTGGGTTACAAAGACATTAACATTAAAAATAGTTATATTAAAAGAATAAGCACATAAGTCATATGGTAAAGCAGTCACTTATTATCTTTGAAGATCCAGATACAATTCCAAATCCCATACACCTCCAGTTTTTTGAGAAGCTGGGTTTGGGTCCACTTTATTAAATACAATTAACCTTATATAAGTCCTTTATGCATGTATATATAGCCTGAGGTACCAACAAGTTAAATCCATTGCACTCTGTACAGTTTATGCTGCTTTGATCTTATTCTTTTTTTATATATCTAAATTTCATTACTTGTAAGACAGATATAAAAGAGATTTTTATATACTGTTTTTTTTTGTATGATTTTGAATTTTGTCATTTCTGGTGATATTAAATAAAATAATCTTTTGGATAAACTTCTTAACTCTCCATATTGATCAATTTTGTTAATTTTTATAAATTGTAGAATAGTACTATGTTCTTTTACAGTATGTTATTTCTGATAACAATTACTTGTAGTTTATCATCTATCTATAAAAGTGAAAATTGTAGAAAAAATGGAAAATAGAATTTAGTAATTCTAAATCAATATCTAAATTCTTTTTATGCACACATACAAATGTGAAAACTGCTTTTAAATTATGGTCTTTAATATAAAATAAAAATTCAAAAGTAAAATTTTTTAATATTGTTTAGAAAAATTAACTTGAATGAAACTTTGAATGCATATATCAAGATTGATTATGATTTTTCTAATGATTTAGGAAATTTAAATCTCATGATCAGTCTTAAGCTCTTTCCAATTTTTGAAAATCTGTCTTTATTTGAAGAGACTTATTATTGTCATATATGTATATTATGATTGTCACAAACACAAAATCTTTTATTATTATAGATTAACAATAATTTTATCTATATTGTACGAAACATATATTGATAACCTTTTAATGATTTTTTTATAATTATTCATTTTGAAGATTTTATCCTTATGATGAAATTGAAACTGAAGCCATTCTTGCCATTGATGATGATATCATTATGCTTACAGCAGATGAACTTGAATTTGGATATGAGGTAAAATTTATTTGAAATAGTTTTAATTTTCATTTTAAAATTAACATAATATTTGTAGAAAATGAAATAATAATATATTTATATTATAAAATATATTATATATAGGTATGGAGAGAATTTCCTGATAGAATTGTAGGATTTCCTTCAAGAGTTCATTTATGGGATAATAACACTCATAAATGGAAATATGAATCAGAATGGACAAATGAAATATCTATGGTATTAACAGGTGCAGCATTTTATCATAAGGTATATTATAATTTATTACTTTTTAAGAAAATAATCTTTATTTCCTAACTTTTTTTAACAAATATTATATAGCAATTCAGCCTGAATATGAAATTATAGGTTTTTAAAGAATTATAATATAGCAGTAAATGAATAGAATGAAGATTATTGCATTATTTAATTCAAAATATAAATATTTCTGAATTTAAATAACTATCATGATATATTAACTCTACAATGGATATAAAGTAAGTATAAATACAT
Source organism: Olivierus martensii (assembly GCA_000484575.1). Taxonomy (NCBI): domain Eukaryota; kingdom Metazoa; phylum Arthropoda; class Arachnida; order Scorpiones; family Buthidae; genus Olivierus; species Olivierus martensii. Next base: position 13,002 of record AYEL01082789.1, read on the forward strand.
AAATATACAAGTTTCTCCCAATTTTTCAAGATAAATGGAACTGGCATGCTGTAATTTGGTAATTTATTACCTCTTAGCCTTTTTTTTTGTTAACTGATTTTGAATTTCTGAGTTATTCAGTGTTGATTGATTTTGAATTTTTAAACCTAATGTGACAACAAACATACCAAATTTTTGTGGCTTTATTTATTATTTAAAAATTATAAAATCATCTTTAAAATATTGATCATAATTGTAACCATATTTCTAAAAAAGCTTTGATACTAATTATTTGCAAAAATCAAATTTTCTGAAAACTTTTTAAAAGATATTGAAAAAATCAACATTATTAATATTTTTATCATAATAAAAATCATAATTAATATGATTTTTATCATGATAATTATTTTACCAAAATTAATAGATACAAAATAATTCAGTTGCTTAAAGGACTGCATTTGTTAAATTTAGGTTTTCCAATAGAATGATAAAATGTCTTAATTCATAGTTGTATATAAATAGAAAATGTTTACAGTGAAAAACATTCAACACAAAACTGAGGGGACTGAAATTTTTTTCGTGTTAAACGATGCAAAAAAGACTCAATGTTTTTGATGTCGTCAAATTTTATTAATTTGATTTTCTGATAATTATACATATTTAATAAGAAAACACATAAAAAGTATTGTTTTTTTGGGAAAAAAATCTGATATTTTTTAATAGACTGCAACCAATCTGTTGTCATTATCGGTAAAACTTGGTTAGCTTCACCACAAACATTTTTAACACTATGCCATTCCTTTGCTTGAAACGTTCCAACCAGCCTGGATTTGCAGAAAATTCAATACCCATTTGTTTTGCAAGTTCATCAGCTCTTTCCAGCAATAAAGGTCCTGATATGGGAGCATTCTGAGACCTAGCTTGTTTGAACCAAACAAGCAATGCAGTCTCTAAATCTTCATGCTTTGCTGTTCTCATACATTTTCTCTTTGGCTTGAACATACTGCACTCAAACATGGCTGTAATTTGATCTCTATTTTTAATTATTGTCAACAATGTAGAGTTAGCAATGCCAAATTCTTTACAGATTTCCGTTTTCAACACTTGTTTTTCATCAACTGCTGTAAGAAGCTCCATCTTCATTTTAAGCGAAATAGCAGTTTGTTTTCTTCCGGATTTCTCTGCCATTGTACATGTAAAAAATAAATTTACAGTACTGTACTTGTACAGTATTTAAAACACAAAAATTCGCCGATTTTGACACAATATTCACTGATTGCGACACAAAATTTACCAATTTCGAATTGCTTCTACCTATCAAAAGACACGTGGTAACCTAGCAACAGTAGCGACCCCTGTTTATTTTGTTCGGTCTAACGAAAAAATTAGCCAAAAAATCTGGGTGATGATGTGACTGCAGAAAGCAGAAATATTTTGTTCCTCCGAGAAGCGAAATCTTTTCATGTTAAGTGATTTTTGTTTCGTGTTAAAAGAAAAATAATGTATTCCCGAGAATTACTATGTAATTTCTCGGGACTGTGGTATTATTTCATGTTAATCGATTTTTCATGTTAAGCGTTTTCGTGTTAAACGTTTTTCACTGTAGTTGTATTTGTTAAGTTTAGTTTATTACATTTTGACAAATTTTATAGGCTTTTCTAATATTGTCTTTGCTAGATGAAATAGTGTCACTGAAAACATGAAATTTTCTATGAAAGCATTATGTTTGATATTTTACTTATATTTGACTTTATAACAAGAATTTAAAACATCTATATATGAGTCTCCAGCTTGCAACTGAAAATTAGAAATACATTCCTGTTGTAAATTATTGGAACATAATCTCCTATAGATGCAATACTATAATCGGAACTTTACTTTTCCTCTCCACCATGACACTCAGATTACTAAAATTATTTTGAAAAAGAAACATTTTACAATAATTCATTACCTAAGTCAGCATTTCTCCATCTTTTATTGCTCACAGACCACTTTAAGCATTTTTTATTTATTAGGGAACCATTAATAATAAAAAATCAGATATCACTTATTTATCAATAATAATTGTTTTAATTGTTGCCAAAAGAAGACTAAAATAATTAATTTATTGCTATGAAATTTTCAGGATACAAATTGGCAGACATTTTTTTAATTCTTGAGATTTATAAGAATTTTTCTCGAGAATGGGGAATCCCAAAATAATAATAATAATAAATTCTTGAGAATTGGGAATGAAATTTTCTTGTAAATCTTGAGATTTCTTGAGATAGGAATCTCGAGCACAATCACTACTATTAATTAATTGTTTGTTTTTTTGCTATTTGTTAAAATCTTATACAATTGTAACATGAAATGAAATTTTATTTAATTTTTATTTACATTGAATACTAGAATTTAATTTTGTTTAAAAGTTTAATTAATAGAGTATAAGATGCAGAATATGACATTTCATGAGATATTGCAGAAGTTACATAAATTGCCAAATTAATCGTTTTTACTAGCATTTATAGTTAATTCCATAAATTATAAATATTGATAGATTCAAGTTATTTTCAGATTTTCTGAATTCTGTAGTTGGAAAACTTTGTGGGATATTCTTTTTTCTTGGTATTTTATGTACTTAATTTATAGTTGTTGTTGAACATTATTATTATATGTAATATCTGCACTTATTTTTAATGCGTCATTTAATTATTTTGTAATTCATTTATTTTTCTAATTGTAACTCCTTTACTTATATATGATAATTATTGAGATTCTATTGATGAATAAAAATTTATTTATAATACAAAATTGTTATGCCATAGATGTTTACTAGGGTAGTGTGGAAAGTTTAATGCATTTTTGGGGAGAATTTTTTTGTAATACTCGTCTCCTTGAGCTATGGACTTAATTTGTAAGTAAGTTTTGTTTGTGACTTAGATATTGTTCTTATTTTGCCTCTAAAAGTATATAAAGAAATTAATTTATATACTGTATTTTGTAATATATTTCACAGTTGGGCCTATTAAAATTTTCTTATTTCACAGATTTGAATGAAAAATCCTCAATTATAGAGTTAGTTTTTTTGGTATAATCTTTGCCATCTTGAAATACTGCCTTAATATGTTAATTATAATTTTGCATTATATTGGTTACTAGAGTATTCTAACTATCATAATGTTTAAAATTCTTGAAGTGTTTTTGAAATTTTCTGGAGAAGCACCTACATTGCAATTTTGTCTATTAAATGATATTTTAAGTTATTTTTCATCAGTGGGATTTGATCATCCTTAAGCAATCTGTAAGAACATAATATATAAATAGCATAAGTTCTTCATATTATAAATAAAAACTAATATTAATTAAAAGTTTTATTTAATAATGCTGTAATAATTATATAATGTCAAAATTCGCTTTTATATAATAAATTTATGATATTTTTCTAATTGTAATTTTTATTTATTTATTGCAGTATTACAGTTATTTATATACTACAGCTATGCCAGGAGATATAAAAAGTTGGGTTGATGAACATATGAACTGTGAAGATATTGCTATGAATTTTTTAGTGGGAAATATGACTGGTAAAGCACCAATAAAAGTGACTCCTCGAAAAAAATTCAAATGCCCTGAATGCACAAATGTTGAAATGTTATCTGCAGATATAGTGCATATGGCTGAAAGAACAGTATGCATAAACAAATTTGCACAAATATATGGAGTGATGCCTTTAAAAACAGTAGAGTTTCGAGCTGATCCTGTTTTGTATAAAGATAATTTTCCAGAAAAATTGAAAAGATTTAATAATGTTGGAAGTTTATAATTTTTAATATAAAAATTTTTACTTGGTGTTTAAATTTCAATCTTTGAAAAACACTAAAAATAAAACCATTTTCTATAATATATTGTAAATATCTGAAGATACATTCCAATTTAAAATTTTTTAAACTAAAATATGATAGTGAAAACAATATTTACTAAATATTGAATTACAGTGAATAGTTAAAACATATTTTATCACTATTCAGTTCAAATAGGAAAATGATTCACAATAAAATCAGTTAACAAATTCTGCTACAAAGGGTGGTTTGACATTTTTAATACTGATTCTTGCTGATTAAATTGTCATTTTTATCTGACTTCAATATCTATCCATTGCTTGATTAATATCATAGAAGTCTGTCTGACTGCAACTTAGTTGAATCAGAAATATAATATTTATTATCCTAGTCCAATACATAATTTGGGAAACTAATTTATTGGTTTTCCAAATTAATTAAATTAAATATGTGGCCCGCCAAGCTATTACGTGCAGCCTGGAACGCACAGTCATGAATTTAATGAAAGTGCAGAATTCTTCTCCCACATGCAAAAAAAATAAAAATAAAAATTCTGATATAAAAAAATTTTTTTAATCTGGAAAAATTAGAATTTTCCTAATTTGCTGGGTCCTTCTTGATGTACTCATAAAATTTTACAGGTTATAGGTCAGTTTGGAAAAACTGATCTATGGCATTCACAAATTGAGAAGTCAAGAGTTTTTGTTGGTGATTTTTTAGAAGTCAGAATTTTTTTCATGTGACACCAACCAGTGTTGCTGACTGCTGATACAGCATGTTGCGGCCTGCTTAATGTAGCAACCAAATGTATGCGGCCCGGGGGAAAAAAGGTTGAGAACCACTGCATTAGATAATCATATCTGAGGTCATATTTACAGAACAATAAGATCTAACAAAGATCTTTGATTGGTTAGATCTCAAGTTCAGATTAATTTTAACTATTTAAACTAGAGTTTTTCCCTAGATAAAGCATTAAATAATAAATGGAAATTTACAGTAATTTTATATTTTTTATTATAGTTTATTCTTTTTCCTCCCACAATGGTGATTTGGTATGTTTGTTAATTTGGATGATCCAACAGTATAATTTAGTCCCACAATAATTGCAACTATAGGAGGATCCATTACTGTGAAGAGCTTTTCACATTAAATTGAGCATTTCTCAAATTTTTTAATGGAAAAAAAGGTTGAGAACCACTGCATTAGATAATCATATTGTTCTGTAAATATGACCTCAGATAAGATCTAACAAAGATCTTTGATTGGTTAGATCTCAAGTTCAGATTAATTTTAACTATTTAAACTAGAGTTTTTCCCTAGATAAAGCATTAAATAATAAATGGAAATTTACAGTAATTTTATATTTTTTATTATAGTTTATTCTTTTTCCTCCCACAATGGTGATTTGGTATGTTTGTTAATTTGGATGATCCATTACTGTGAAGAGCTTTTCACATTAAATTGAGCATTTCTCAAATTTTTTAATGAGCTAATCATAGCTTCCCAAAAACTGAAGTTATATTAAGTAGACTTCACTTTGTTAATATTTGTGAAATTTATATTTATTTACAATTTTTTAAAACTATTTCTTTTATATTATATTATATAAATTTATTTTCCTCTTGGAAATAAAATACTCATTTTATTTAATTTTGAATATATATGTAATATGCATTTTATAAAATGAATTCGTTTCTCTATTGTTTTGATCTGAAGTTACCATACAGTGTATAAACTGTATTTATAATGTAGTTTTTATAATTCAGAAATAAAATTTTCATATGTTAAATCTTTTATGAACCAAATATAAATTTAAGAAATTATTTTATGCTGAAATAATTTTGATAAATTCATCCAAAACACTTTATTTTTACATAATCATGCCTACTAAACAGTAAAATTACATAATTTAAAACATGTATTTAATCAGTTTGTGAGAATTAAATTTTATAACACTTTATTTAATATATTTATAAAATTAGAGTATACTCCCAATTAATCAGGGTAGTCAGAAAATGAATTAACCTAGATAATTTATAAAATACTCAAAAAAATCAGAATTATGGACAATATGCATTTGATATTAAAAAATAAATTGTATACATACATATATCCAAATGTTTTATAATTTATTATAAAAGGGAACAAGAAATTGATTTATTTGCAGCAAGGAATTATTGCAATATTTGTAGTTTTTATTCTAATTTTTATCATCAATTATTTAAGATATGATAAAGAAATTAATCTGAGCATTCAAAAACCTTTCAGATAATGCATCTAAGATAAAACATCTAAATTAACCATTTCTTCCGGGTTGTGGATTATTCCCAGTAAATCTTCAACAGATAATCCAACTCCAAGTAACCAGGAATCTATTATACAGGATGATTCAAAAAAGTTGTGCCAAAATTTAACTTGTAAAGGATAAAATTCTGAGTAAAAAAGTCTAGTCGCTTTTTTTGATTTGAGGCTCCGTTTAAAAGATAACGTCTGAAAGTTATGTGATGTCATTTCCGTTTTGATACATGAGAGACAAGACATTGAAAAAAATTAAATACTCAAATGAAGTTTATTGGTTTAAATCAGGCGTGTCAAACTCATTTTAATTCAAGGGCCATTTAATAAGTCAGTAAGATTGCCGCGGGCCATATCACATTTAAATTTTTTGAAATTACATTTTTGGAGTAAGGATTCAGATATGATAAAATAATTAAAAACATTGTGTAATCAAATGAATATATTACAAAAATATATAATTATTATATAATTGCTTTTAATTACACATAATTTTTTATTTTATTTCTCGCTAACAATCTTTAATTTTCTATTAAGCGTTAAAAGTCACATTTTCTGTACAAAAACAAAAGCTTAATTTAAAATTTTATAAATTCAAATATAACTACTAGCATTTTTTAAATAACTTAATAACGTAACAAATAAATCTTTAACAAGCTCGTTCTTTATACACAGTATCGTATCTTTAACAAGCTATGTTCTTTATACACGTCCTTCAAAGAGGGATTGTTTGGAACTTGATCATTATATTTGTCTATCCAAAAAAATTAGTTCTCGTTTATGGTTTTCTGTTTTCTTGTAAGAAATTTCGTACAAAACGACGTAGTCCTTGCAAGAAATGCAAGAAATTTCGTACAAGAAAACAGAAAACCATAAACGAGATCACTTAGTGTGTGTCACCGATCTGAAAGATTAGTGTCATCTGTACATATATGTCCGATAAGGTCAATCGAAAAAAAAAAAAACTCGTGCAATTACATTTCATTAAAATCAAACTAGTGTTCATAGTGAGCCTGTTAAAGCCCAAGTGGTATAACTCCACTTTTTGTTTTTTTTTAGTTAGGGTCAGTATCGTGTTTGGCAAATGACATTCTATTAATAGCATAAATAGTGCAATTCCTAATTCATATGGCAACCGTGTAAGTAGCAGCACAAGTTTACCCTGTCAGTGGAGTCATCTATCTGTTTAGCAGCCAAAGTGGTGTAGTTGGGAGTTACACCACTCTGCCTGCAACTGCATTGAGTTTTATATATTGCATTGCACGTTTGAAATTTTGTGCTAGTTTGATTTATTTTCAGTACTATGAGTATATGTATACTGATTTACTATGAGTTGTAGTGAAGAGGATAATATTAGTAAGTCTAGTATATTGGCTGATAATGGATCCAGCAATAAATATTTTCCATCAAGTTCAGACCATAATGATTTTTATTTTTGTTTTCTTATTACATACAAGAAATTCTGAAATGTTTAGGTTATGTTCAGGCTTTTAACAAGATAGAGTACTGTCTGTTAGGCATTATAGTATTGAGGTATTTGAATGAGCTTATGGACCCAAAGTGTGTGTTTGCACGCTTGACTATGTTATTTCTTATTCTGTTTTGATACTTTTGTTTATTTTAATGGATCTACTCATAAGTTGTTTTTTTCAGGAGACGAGAGTGCTAATATTTTACAATCATCGGGACATTATGAATGTTCCGGTGATTGGTACAATGTTATTGCCAAGTCAAGGAAAAAAATCTCTTTCATGTCACTGTAATGTCAAACAGTGACTATGCTGTTGTCTGTGGAAAACTTGTTTCAGTCAATCACCAAAAGAAAGACTGATGATAAAAACATCCAGTGTCATGGCGAAAATGCAGTGGATTCAGTACCAAAAGAGTGAACCATTTGCAATCTTTTTTAAAGAGAGTATTTCTGAAGATATGGCATTTTCTAAGTTGGATTTCAAGCCATCATCTAAAAAGCTTAGGTTCTCTTGCTAACATACCTCAGAAAAATCTGTATAGAGGTTCACGAACTTTTACAGAAGGGAAGAAAAATATATGTAAGACCGTCTATCTTCCATTCAGCCTATTCATCATCATTACTTTGAGTCTCTCTTTACTTCTGACAGTGCTGAAGATATCGGGCCACTGAATGGAGATGACAATGTTGACGATGAGTGAACAAATTATGTAAATATAGTGTTGTTACTGCCTTGCTTAGTTTTTTGTCATTCAAATTCTTTACCTGTTTATATCACAAGTGATGTAACTCCATTTGAGCCCTTATACCAGGTCTATAACTGAACAAAAATTATCAGAGTTGTCAATAAACATTAAAACTAACCTTTTTACACAAATATATAAAGAAAAATATTTTAAAAATATACTGCTGAATTTTCTATAGGAGTCCTAGTAAAACATTAAATATCTAAAAACAACAATAATGTGAGATACACCACTTGGGCTTTAAAGGGCTCATATATGACATAATAGGAAGTAATAGTCTCTTTAAAAAAGATTGCAAATATTATATGTACAGTACATGCTATACAGGATGATTATAATCTAATATAATCCAATATTTAAATATAATCTTTGATAAGGATTTTTTCCAATATTAAACTTTACATTGCTTTATAGAAAGATAGCAAATAAACGATCCAAAAGTTGATAATGGGAGAAAAACATATCAAGAAAAAACCGATAGAATTAGATTACTGCAATAATAATAATTTGATTTTATGCTAAACAGTATTCTACTAGAGTAATTCTAATTATGATATATATATAAAATATGTTATGTATAAATATTTTATATGTATATTTCCTTAACGTAGACTGTGTTTTGTTATATCTGTAATCTTATCTAATTTTGATATTTTTATCTAAAAATTAAACATTTAGCAATAAAACAGAAATTAAAATAATTTGTATAACTGATGGGAAGAGTCTAGGCAAATCAAATTTTCAGTGATTGTAATGATTGAAATCATTTAATGTAAGAACTTTAAAGCCATCCTGTTACACTCACAAAAAAGCGCACAAAAAACAAATAAAATATTTATCCTGTTTAGAGCTTTGTTTTTTGTGTGCATTTAATATATAATAATTAGATCGGAAGAG
>AYEL01082793.1:0-28284 GCA_000484575.1 Olivierus martensii
TTATATAATATTTTATAAAAATGCGATTAAGTTTTAAATGATTGTAAAAGTATAATATAAATCAATCAGATAATATAAGCTTTTAATTGAAATATGAAGGATCTTACTTGAAATTTTTACTTTTTGCGAGAACATCGAAGCTCTTAATTTCTTATTTTCGGTAAACAAACTTCGAAAATATAAATCGAAAATTAGAAAGACGTTTAACCATTCGGCAGCTGTTGAAGATATGCAAGTAGTCGATTCATTCCGTGAGCAACCTCGAAATCTCCATAGTTATGTTAAGCACGATTTCTTTAAGTCGTGAAATTTAACAGTAAATAATTAAACTCTCAAGTGTAGTAATAATAAAGATGATTAATTCATAGAAACCACTGATTTTCGTTTTCGCGATTCTGTAGAATTCAATACGGTGTTTACAATAATTATAACTGGAAAAAAAAAGTTGAGTTTTTAAAACAAACATATAATCGGAAGTTAATTATATTGTACATCAATTAATACTTATTATGAAATATATATTTTTAATTAATGCGAATAATTTAATAACTTTAAAATTACGATGAAATTTTTACATTCATTTTAAAATTAAAAAGAAATACGATTAAAATAATATCAATTAAAATATGTTATTTTTTTATTTTAAAAGGAATAAACTATATATTAATGATTAATTTAAGAAAATAATAAATTGTACATACCTCAAATTAATAGGAATGATGCATTTCTTATGCGAATTTAAGTCAATAACCTATAGTCAACAGTATAAAAGGCTCTGGAATGACAACATTCAGTCATGTTGTTACGTTGCTATAGCGACACCGAATGTATCTGCTTTAGATAAATTTTAAGTTAAAATCGTAAAAAAGCCATTTAGAAATAATATATAAAAAAAGATATCAATCAATTAACTCATTAATAATAATAATAATAATAATAATCTAAACAACAGGAACAGAAAATTTGAAACATTTATTAAAATTAATGAAAATATTAATTTGGTTGTTTAATTTAACGCATTGTTTTATGAATGTACAGCATTTTTTCTTTCACTTTTTTGTGTCTATAAAAATATATACTGTACATTTTATAATTTCTCTATAACAGAAAATACAGTATGTTATAACTTATATAATTTCCAGTCTAGTCAGTGCGATTTGTGCTATCTTTATTACTTCACATAGTAGCCAAATTAAAAAAAAAATAGGTGTTTAGTTCTTTCTAGAACTATTTGTTACTTCTTTTGAATGAAAATCGTAGCTTGTTGAATCACGTAAACTTCATAACAAATTTTAAAAAAATATTATCAGATATATATTTTTATAGTGCAATTAACGAAAAAAATATATAACTGATATTGTTTTCATTACTGCTTATACAATAATTTTAAATTTAGAAACTTAAGAGGTTAATACATTTTTTAAAATTAATTTTTAAATAATTTCTATTTTTACTTATTAAACGTTACCGATATATAAAACTTTACTTTTTTTCTTACAATAAATCAAAACAGTGAGTTCTTCATTAAAAAGTATAGTTAAATTATTCGATAAAAATTATAATTATAATAATTAAATAATATCAATTAAAATATGACAATTAATTGAATTTTATGAGAAATTAACCTTCAATATTTGTGTCGTAATTTTGTTTAATGCATAAAATAGCACATTTTTATAAAATAACTCGTTTATAACTTAAATTTATATTATGTACCAAATCGAATTTTTAGTGAAATTTGGAAGTATTTTCAGGTTGATTAACCGTAATTTGAACTTAAACGAATTTAATATAACTCAAATAGCTAAATTATTTATACAGTAACGACATATTGAAATGAAAAATATAAACCTATATTATAGATCAGTGTTTTCAACCTTTTTTATCCATTGGCACACTTCAATCTATAGTTAAACTTTTGCGGCACACTTAAATTATGATGATAAAAAAAAGCTTGCTTATGCATATAATTATATGTTTTATTATATTATATATACTTCTATTATAACAATGATATACTCGTATTAGCAATTTAAAGAGATTTTAATTTTGATATGTACTCTTATTGTGATTTGGATTTCTTTCGAAAATAATTTAATTAATGATCTTTAAAATTTTTCACAGCATGTTTAAGATCCTCACTCAGCGCACCGGTTGAAAAATCACTGTTATGGATCTTTAGATATAAATTTTGTTTGATACAATTTAATTATAATCAAATTATTAAGATTGAGATTTAAATGCGAAATTTGGGGATGAAAAACTCAGAAATCTAATTTATATTCAAGAGAAAATGTTTTGAATAATAATGGAAAAGAGTTGAATTATTTTTAGGAAAAATTTCTGAGGAACAAAATTATTATAAACAAAAAGTCAATAGAATATATAAATGGCTTTAAAGAATTTACGAAATCCTCTGCTAAGCCCTTGATAGCGAAAAACATGATGATAAAAAAAAATTCTTGCAAATCAACAGTGCCAATTATTGTCAAACCTATCATATTCGATAGCGAAGCCTGTACTTAATATGATAGATAAAAAAAGAATTTAAGCAACAGAGACACAGACGTTGTGACCTCTTGCAAAATATAACAACCGTACAGAAAACAAATCTTCATGGAATTGGGAATTGAGATAAATTACAAGAACAGATGGAAGGAGCATGTAAAGTGAATGAATGCTGGAAAATAATCGAAAATTATAGTAAAACACCTTTCGAGAGAACAAAAGGGACGAACGAGAAGATTACGACTAGAAGAATTTAAGAATAATAAAGACGATGCGACTTAATTTTCATGAAGTCAAGATGGTGATAAAATAAATACTGTATTTATTTTTATTCTTTATTAAAAATTACCAAATATAATTAATATATATATTTATTTCATTATGTCATATTAATTGTAAATCTAAACATTAAAAAGAAAATTCAATAAACACTAACTACTCAATTTCAAATACAGCATAGTAAATAATAATAAAATTTCATAAGAGAAATATCAAAATTTTGAAATGTATTTTTAAAATTAGACGAAGAATAAGAAAAAAAAAAAAATAATAGCTTTTCTTCTCCTAATTTCGAAATTTTCATTGATTTTAATGTTTCCATAAAATTATAATTATTTCATTAAATATTCTATAAATACTAAATATAGTAATTATTTTGTTTATAAATATTACATATTATAAATATTATATTGCAGACCTTTTTCATTTATCTGAATTATCTGGATAAATATTGGAACAATTTAATTATTATAAAATAATAATTTATAAGGACATCCGAAAATTTGGTTTCTAATTATATATTCCACTGAATTAATAACGGAATAACCAAAACTTTGAAAACAGTATTTATTTATTTATATATTTCACATACTCCATTAAACCGAAGATAAATGATATATAGTACCGCTTGTGTACTTACTCTATAAATATTTAATTCGTGAATATCTAATTTTTTAACTCCAAGAAGAATCAATGTAAAGTAAAATAAATGATGATATCTGCTTTCAATATGCAACGGCATAAACTTCAATTTATGGAACCCCTTAACTAGTTCCTCAGGAATTTTATAATGTGAAAGGGCCCTTTAGTTGTCGGACGTCCCTACAGGGTCATAAATTACGCTGCTGTCAGTATTTATTTCTAAAATGTTAAATAAAACTGCGATTTCGATCGTGTTTTATAAATTACTGTTCCAATTACATAAAAATGGAATTTTAACTAAGAAAAAAAATGATAATATAAATTGTTTTTAGTCAATTATAAATGTCTTATCTACATTTATAAGTCTATTGGTTTCGTATTTTATTTGAAAATTACCATGATTAATTAATGAAGTAGTTACACGTCACGATAATAAATAATATATCTAAGCAACGCAACATTTTTCTTTAGACGTGACCTAATATGCTAATTTCTCATTCTAATTCTAAGAAAACAGTTTCAAAATTTCGAACTTGTAATTAGTGAATGCTATCCTAAATTGAATTTTTTTAAAATTCTCAAGAGTATTCTATAATATCAATTTTTTAATTAAAATATAGTTGTTTATCTGAATACTAGGCCTTTCATTTTCTTAATTAAAAACATTTTTATAATGCATTAAATGTATTTATTGATAAAAATAATAAAAAAGTTGTTAGAATTAACTTTTATCTCTAATGAAAATCATACATTAGTTATAAAAGTTTGTTATGTTTTGTTGCCAGGATAGATTCACTTGATTGGAATGATTCATTTAAAACAAAAAAAAAACAAACAAAAAAACAGTCTGCGAATTTAACAATATTAGTAGAACTATTCTTAAAAGTTATTTCAAGTGAAATACTTAAAATAATTTAAAAATGGTATAGTTTCTTGATTTTGATTTTGTTCCATTTTAATTAATAAAATACAACCAAAATAGGCCTATTTTTATAGACTTTCACTGCTATTTTCTAAGTCGATCACGATAAATAAGGAAAGATAAAGCACCGAACCGAATTAATTTATGCGAATATAAAATAAGCAACAAATTTTCGAAGCATGGCAAGAATGCTGCCACTTATCCACGTATAGAATTAACTATGTACTCAGATTGAATATTAAAGCTCTCATTAGGCTGAAATGCTCATTTCTTAATAATGACAGAATTCAATGGTTCAAATTATAAACATAATTTGAATTATTAATTCATATTTGAGTTGTTTAAAATGATGCATGAGTCTTTAAAAATTATCCCCAAAATTTATTTAAATATGATTCATTAATTTTTGCCAAAAATAGAATTTTTCATACTTTTCTCAAAATCTCGAAAACTGTGCCATCTTCGAAAATAGTCATCAGTTGCAAATTTATTATAATTTAATTGGATAATTCATTATTACATTTCTTAAATCATACGCTATTAATTTTAATGAATAATTATTAACAGTTTTTATTATAAAATTATTTTTAATTTTTTAAAGCAGTTAAGCCAAAAAAGCCAGTTCATTTGCATACGTAATTCTAGGAATGGGACGACATGCATCCATGGACATGACCAAGGAGGTTGGACAAGGCACAAGACCAATTCGAATTAAATGAGTAGAATTACGCCACTGCTTCGAATTAGTTTCGAATATGACCAAGGAGGTTGGACAAGGCCCGTTCACAAGACCAATTCGAATTAAATGAGTAGAATTACGCCACTGCTTCGAATTAGTTTCGAAAATTCTTGAGCTAGAAGATAGAATAATTGTCAGTTATGCAGATTGTATACATTATATACAGTGACTCTCATGGTTATTCCTACGAATAGTGAAATCTTTATTTATCCGTAATTAAAAATATATAAAAGTAATTCATCGTGTTTATTTTATTATTAATAATTTATTTATCCTGTCAAAAGGAAATTTAGAAAAAATTAGCTTAAAAAATGGCATAAATTAATTTATAAAAAATATTTAAAGGAAACATCGCAGCATTTTAGCTCTCATAGTTATTCGTACAGTGATGTTATTTGTAACTAATTAATACAGCTAGTATTTTGTTGGATATCCGTTCTGCTGAATAATGCTCTTAAGTCTCTTTGGCATTGATTGTACCAACTTTTCACAATATTCGACTGAAATTTTATTCCATTCATCTACTAATATTCGTTTCAGTTCATTTTTATAAGTAATATTATGTTTTCTGATACCACTTTCCAAATATTGCCAGAGATTTTCAATAGGATTGATATCCGGTGATTGGGGAGGTGTATCCAATACCTTTGGACAATTATAAAGCAGCCACTCTCGACGATGTATGATTTGTATTTAGGATCGTTATCCTGGTAAAACAAAAATTGATCTAAAATTCCCATTTTTTCCGCACTTTGTTTCAAATTTTGCTTCAAAATGGTAAGATAGCCATGCTTATCCATCGTAGTTTCTATAAAATGCAGATTTCCGACAGCATGCGCAGACATAGCACCCCATACCATTACTGAGCCTCCTCCATACTTTAATGTAGGACAGAGATTTTCTTTAGCCAATTCCTGATTAACATTTGACTTTTTGAAAAATGTAATTTTTGTTGACGAAAGCAAATTTAATATTTTTGGATCCGATGGAAGAATTATGGTTTGGAGAAAACCAAATCAGGAATTGTCTAAAGAAAATCTCTGTCCTACATTAAAGTATGGAGGAGGCTCAGTAATGGTATGGGGTGCTATGTCTGCGCATGCTGTCGGAAATCTGCATTTTATAGAAACTACGATGGATAAGCATGGCTATCTTACCATTTTGATGCAAAATTTGAAACAAAGTGCGGAAAAAATGGGAATTTTAGATCAATTTTTGTTTTACCAGGATAACGATCCTAAATACAAATCATACATCGTCGAGAGTGGCTGCTTTATAATTGTCCAAAGGTATTGGATACACCTCCCCAATCACCGGGATATCAATCCTATTGAAAATCTCTGGCAATATTTGGAAAGTGGTATCAGAAAACATAATATTACTTTTAAAAATGAACTGAAACGAATATTAGTAGATGAATGGAATAAAATTTCAGTCGAATATTGTGAAAAGTTGGTACAATCAATGCCAAAGAGACTTAAGAGCATTATTCAGCAGAACGGATATCCAACAAAATACTAGCTGTATTAATTAGTTACAAATAACATCACTGTACGAATAACTATGAGAGCTAAAATGCTGCGATGTTTCCTTTAAATATTTTTTATAAATTAATTTATGCCATTTTTTAAGCTAATTTTTTCTAAATTTCCTTTTGACAGGATAAATAAATTATTAATAATAAAATAAACACGATGAATTACTTTTATATATTTTTAATTACGGATAAATAAAGATTTCACTATTCGTACGAATAACCATGAGAGTCACTGTATATTTATTGATATATAGTAGTACTTCGACTTACGAACTTAATTCTTTCCTGTCCGCAGTTCGTAACTCGAAAAGTTCGTATTTTTAAACCAGTTTTCCATTTTATCTTATGGGAAATCAATTAATCCGTTCCCAGATTTAGAAATTTTGAAAATAATTAAAAATAATATGCATTTGTGTATACAGTAACTAGTTAGCCCCTGGTCACTATGTGCCCAAATAAACCAAAAACGAAACATTTGTTTCTTCCTGGGATTACAAGTTTTTTCACGTATCAACAAATTCAAAAATATGAACATTAATTGCAATAAATAAATGCTAAATATTTCAAAATATATAATATGGGATTAAAATTATACAACAAAAAATATTAAAAATCATTAATAAAAACATTAATAAAAAAAAAGAGGAGGAAGCTTTCAAAGCTGCACAATATATTATTTTTATAATGTGGGTTTAAAGAATCATAAAATACATGTATACAGATAGTTTTCACTTTGAACTTCTGGGATTACAAGTTTTTTCACATATCAACAAATTCAAAAATATGAACATTAATTGCAATAAATAAATGCTAAATATTTCAAATCATGTATGTAGCTATATAATATAGTACTACTGAGTTTGTAGAAGATACTCCAATGTCTGCTAAAAAATGGGAAAAATCAAGATGGCTGACTAGGAAGTAGAAGTAGCATGCCTTCTAAGCTATGGTTTCATCGAAACATTTATATAAATAATTTTCATTCCCAGATAATGTCTAAGGCAATAGTTCATCTATACAAAAGCTCACATATTCATTTGTATTACTGTTTGCTTAATTACATTGCAGTTTTTGCTGATAACATGTGAATTCTCCCTTTTTACAGTTCAGCACTTCTCCATCTTCAAAAGTGCCAGACTTCAGAGAGTTTACTATAAAACCCATTAAAATTTTATAAAACTTTTTAAACAAAATATTCAAGGCTCACTTAAAATATCTATAGATGAGATCTGATCCCATTTACAGTATTTTCATCAGATTATTTGGTTTATTTATGTGATATATATATATATTGTTTATTTACTTTAAATATCATTTTATTGATATTATATGATTTCATACACCATTTATTCTATTTTACTGAGAGAAATGGTATTGTGCAATAATATCATAAAAATATAAATAAAATAATCATTGAATTCTACCCATATTAGTCCCAAGAATTTTTAGTTTTGAATTTTTTGTTAAGAAATTAATTTTTTCAATTTACATAAAAATATCTGTCCGAATTATTTACACAAACTAAGGTATACTTGTAATTAATAAAATTATTATTAAATAAATTATTTAATAATAATTGTAGACATTCTCCACTATATATTAGTAAATGGCAATCTGGCATTAGACAGAGAAATACTTATTAATACTAAAGGAATATTTCTGACACTTGCAATTGGTCTATATCAGCATCTGAATCAAAATTATTAGATACCATTAACCAGAAAATATATTCATTTTTTTAGATTAAAATTATGTGCACTTTTATCTTGTGGGGTAATTTTGAACAAGTTTTCTGTAATTACTCTGTAGTGTTAGGAAATATGCCTCTTAATAGTTTTCATTATTGTGCTATTTTAGACATACATACATACATACATACATAAAACTCAAATAACATGGAAAAAAGATGCTTCAATAAGATTAAGGAACAATGTCCTGCTATGAGGCTTCTTCAAGTATGAAGTTCTGGAAACAGAAAGGTCCATTTTTAATGTTACTTCCATATCTGCAGTTTTTCAAGGAGTTCCACATTTCTGCACCTTCAGATCATCCAGGAATTTTTAAAGCCCATTCTTCAATCTTTCAGGTTGTCAAATGATGGTGTTGGCCAGCCTCTGGTGGGCTCTGAGGTGGCTATTGTCATGCATCAGGTTATCCCATAAATAATATTTTTTTGCACCTGAAACAGATCTTTTAATCATCATAATAAGTGCACCCAGTACTTACAATCTTCTCCCACTGTTCATCAAGTTTTTGAATGCCAGGCTTGAAGAAGTCCATGGATTTCAATCCAAAAAACTTCGACAGGATTTGCTGCACCTCCTCAACATTTCAAAGTTTTTCCTAGCAAGATAGTGTTCAAAACTGTGAACTGATGATAAACAGATGATGTTAGGTCAGGGGAATGTGTTGGATGGGGAAGTTTCCCATCTAAACTCCTGTAACATAGCACAAGTCATTCTGGCCATGTGTGGTTTCATGTGTCCTGTTGAATAACCATGACTTTATGATTGAGTGCTGGATGCTTTTCTTACAAGGCAGTACATAGACATTCTGGCTGTTGACAATAGACCCCCTGTAATGGTTTGGTTCAGTGGCAGAAGTTCATAACAGATTATGCCTTGCATATACCATCAAACATTCAGCAAAACATATATGGAAAATGTCCAGATTTAGCCACTACTGCAGACACAATCTGTTTAGGAAACCACTGGCACTTGCACTTAATGTTATGGTACAGAATCCATTTTTCATCTCCCATAATCACTCTTTTCAAAAGGATGGCTCCTCTTTTCGCAAGAGAACAGGAAAGTGCAAATGTCCACACTGTTGCAGAGTTTTTGGCATGAACTCATGAGGTACCCACTTACCCAACAAGTGCCTGTGAATAGTTGAATGGGATGAATGAACGATTTTGGCCAGTTCCTTGACTGTTGCTTTTAGATTTGCCTCAACAGCAGCTCTCAGTACATCATTATCCAGCTCAACAACTGGTCTTTTATGTGGCATATCTGTGAGGGTCTTGTTTCTCAATCAGAATTTCTGGAACCTTTTTTGACACTTTCTGACATTTTGGGTACCCTGTCCGTATACAGTATTGATGTTTTGTGTGGCTATAGTTGCTGTATATCCTTGGTTAAACTCATACAGCATAATGTATCTTATGTATTCTTCAAACACTGGCATTTCCTATAGACTTTAATGGCACAAGGAATGAATATAGAACTTGTTCTCTGCCTCACATTACATGAAGAGCATGTCTTGCGATATGTCTTATCATGCCCTTGGTCTACTTCATCATCTGGTTGCCAGAAGGAGCAATTCTGTAGGACATGCGATAAGCAACATTATTTATGGGATGGCCTGATATACTTCGGGATCATTTTAAGATCTGAATCTCTCAATTATCATATGAGATAATGATTTAATATGGTAAAAAAATTTGATTATTATTTATTTTTTATAGTATATGGAAATAATTTTTTTATTTTAAAAATATCATTCTTTTAATTAATTAAATAAGATTTATTGATTTAGATTAAAAAATTATGATCATTTTGCTATAACAATATTTTGTTGATGACTTCTGTTTATTTTAAACATGGTGCTTCTGTAAACATAATAAACAGGAATTTAACAAAGCCACATATCTTATTATTTCTGTAAAATCTATTTTTTACACACAAAAATATTTTCTTGTGGTTACATTAAAATTGCCTAGTAGCCAAACTTGAGAACCACTGGTTTAAACTCACTTTCAAATGTGAGAGATAAAGGTAGTTCCTTATGTCTTAGCTTATTCCAAGACATAAAGATATCTTTATCTTCCACATGATATATCAATGATTATATATATATAAATAAATTCCAGCACTATTAGCAGTTTTAAGGTATAAAATATTTTTATATGTTAAAACTTAATAGTGCTGTTACTGGACTAACTGCTAATATTTCATTAATAGTGGTGTTATTGGGTTTGAAAAGAATCTAAAAGATAAGAAGAATTAAATAAGTTATATTATATATACAAGGTGAAAAATAATTCCTAAATATCATTTTGATTTGAGCACTATAGATGAAGAGTTACTGGATGCTGCAAAAACATATGAATTGGATTTATCATTTACCACAGAAGTACTTCATAGAGTACTGAATCATGGAAGGAATTCTGGAAACAAAAATCAGAAAAAGTTGATACACCAATGGTAGCTTAACTTCTATGATTTGCATCTATGTTTTCAAACATCGATTGTCTATTGAAAATTCTTTGTATTATATCAGTTACTACTTCAATAGCAGAGCAATCTTTTAATTTGTTGAAAAGAATTAAAATCTACTTGAGATAAACAATAAGTCAGGAAGGACTAAATGGCTTGGCACGATCGACATAGACAAAAATATTGATATAATCTCCAAAGACATTCTAAATTTATTTGTCAAAAAATGTTTGCAAAAACTTATCAATTAAAATTTATATAAACTTTTTCACTTCTCTTATCTCAAAAAATTTGAACACAGTGGATTCCACTTAATTGGGCCACTGATTAATTGGGGCAGCCACTAAATCTCAAAGAACGGAAACCAAACTAATAAACTAATACATAATTAACAGTAGCAGAAAAGAAATTTTTAATTTTTGATATATTTTAGGGATTTTTCGAAAGTATGGCAACACTATGCATATACACTAATCTTTGCCAAGATGTTAAGAAAGGATTTTACACTCATTCTAATCTTTGCCAAGATGACAAGAAAGGATTTTACACTCAAGTAAAATACCTGGCTGAATAAAATTAAAAGCCAGCCATTTAATACAAGCCATCGTATGCTGAATAAAATTAAAAGCCACCCATTTAATACAAGCTATCGTAGACTCGCTGAAATAAACCAAAATCGCATTTAATAGAAGCCACCATAGACTCGCTGAAATAAACCAAAATCTGCCATAGCGCATCTCCTACAATAAGAAAATCAACTGCGTGACGAGTGGGCATTACAGAAAGAAATTCCGGGAATATCCAAAAGAAAGTATGATGGAAAGGATTCAGAAGTCGAAGAAGCATTACATCAATGGTTTTCTATAGTTACCAGGCAAGGCATGAATATCAGTGGCCCAGTGTTGAAGACAAAGTCAGAGGAGATTGGTAAAAATATAGTTACCAGACAAGGCATGAATATCAGTGGCCCAGTGTTGAAGACAAAGTCAGAGGAGATTGGTAAAAAACTAATAATTAGTTACCTATTTTAATAAAGCATAAAAATAGGTATCTAATTATTATTTTTTTTACCTATTATTTATTTACCTACAAATTACATATTTTATTTTAGTACCTAATTATTATTTTTTACCTATTATTTATTTATCTACAAATTACATATTTTATTTTAGTTATTATTTATTTACCTACGAATTACATATTTTATTTTAGAATTTATTCATTATTTATTTACCTACAAATTACATATTTTATTTTAGAATTTATTATCTTTAATTGGGGCAGCTGCTTAATTGGACCTAAATGGCTTAGTCCCAACGTGTCCCAATTAAGCAGAATCTACTGTATTAAGTTTAATAAAAAAATTTTATAAAACAAAATAAGTGACTTTCACTACCATACCTAAGAAAACTGTAGAGTATAAACATTATAAGATGTTAATTTTCATGTTCTTTATTTATATTGAGATAATTATTTATCAATCAACTAAAAAGCACTTTTATATAACTTTATATATTTTTATTAAATTAGTTTTTAAAATTGGTACTTGGACATATAGAGATCTATAAAACAAAATAAGTGACTTTCACTACCATACCTAAGAAAATTGTAGAGTATAAACATTATAAGATGTTAATTTTCATGTTCTTTATATTGAGATAATTATTTATCAATCAACTAAAAAGCACTTTTAAATAACTTTATATATTTTTATTAAATTAGTTTTTAAAATTGGTACTTGGACATATAGAGATACACAAATATTGTATTTAATAGGTTGTAAAATAGCAATAGCAATAAAATTATTTGTAAAATTATAATAAATATAGATATAAATAATTACTGTATATTACTTAGACAAAAGAAAGTGAACATTTTGTTGAACTTACAATGGTGAAATGAATTTTCTGGCTATATATTCTTAGCTTAAAAATATCAATAATTAGAATGCTTTATCTTCAGACATTTAACTGTTTTTTTTCCCGATATGGAGGGATGGAAAGGTAGATTTGGATGCAGTATCAATGGTGAACTGGCCTGGTATACACACTGTTCCAAAAGTACTGTTGATGTAGGAACTTCCTTATTCCCTCACAGTCTGTGAGGGTGTGAGAATATCATAGCCTTATAGTAGAAGCCTGAAAGATGGTTTATCATTATCTTTCAGGCAGAAATCTATGCTATTTCTGCATGCATTAAAATCAATTTTAATAGGAGATATGAGCTGTTCACAAGCCAAATCTATTAACTTCACTTTTTGAAATTTTTTAAATTTTTGTATCACAGTACTTAGTTGACTCTTAACAATTTATATTCAAAATAAATTTCATTAATAATTAAATTTTGATAGGAGGTATGAGCTGTTCATTAGCCAAATCTATTAACTTCACTTTTTGAAATTTTTTAAATTTTAGTATCACAGTACTTAGTTGACTCTTAACAATTTATATTCAAAATAAATTTCATTAATAATTAGGCTTAACACCACTAAATGACAATTTTTTTGGCCATCGAATAATAAATAATTTATTTCAGAAGCCAATTTGATTAACTCCATATTTTAATGTAAATCATGGCAATAATGCAATTCAAACGTTTATAAGTGTCGTATTATGCCTAAGACATTTTTTGAATTTACCCTTCAAAGTTAAAATTATAAGTTTACATCTTTTAAAATCATTAAATTGGAAGGATCAATTGAGAGACGTGTAGGAAAGGTGCAATACTGCCTATGTGAAAGTTTTGGCTAATGTAAATAATTCAGCTCAATTATTAAAAGTGGAAAATAAATTTATTAAACTTGAAGATCTTTCTGCTTTATAAGCTATCTTCAGCACAACGTTCTATTTACATTGAATAAGAAGTGGGAAGAAATTATGCATTAGTTTTGGCTAATGATTTTATTCAATAAATTTTTCGATTTTAGTCAAGTTCTTTCTTTAGTCATCTAGGATACAACAATAAGAATTTAGTTAAGTAATTTTTTAATACAATGGTATATATTAGATAATAATGGCAAGCTATTCATTTTGTCATAAAAAATAATTAATCAGTTACTGTTGTATATGAATTGTTGGCAACCTTGATAGTCAAGATGGCAGGATTCTCTGTCATTAAATCTCATCGCTTTAATCAAAATTGCAGAGAAACATTGTTCGTATTTCCGATCCAACATTTTCTCTTCTTTGATTTTGTTTCAGTTTCCTTATTTACTGCAGCTGTTAATATCATTTCGTAAATAGTGAGTGCCTTTCGTTGCTTACCGTCCATTTTGTTTTACATGAAATGAATCATGGGAATCACACTAAGAATCTTTGGGAAGGTGAAGCTTACCAGGACTGTGTGAATCCGCAAGCAGAATTGTCCCCGCGTTTATCTGCAACAGTTTTGACCATTCCGCTTTCTGCAGTGGATAGGGGGAACCATAGTATAATAAATCTATGATGGGAATCAACTCTTCTGCCTCGTTCTGGCAATGCTCTGACATTGTCTAGCAACCAAACTTTTGTTTAACATTTGAAATATACACTGCATTAACTTATTTTAAAAATATTTTGAAGATTGAATTCGATGGTATTATTATTTATATTTTTTATTTTCACTTGCCAAATCGATTAACTCCATTAGTCACACAAAAATCGTAATAAAAGTAATGATTACTCCAAGGATATGCTATTTTATGCATTTTTTATATTGTTAGATAAAAGCTACACCTGTAATAATACATTCTACAATGTTTATTTGAATTTATATTTTAAAGGAAATTTTAAAAAGTAATTTATATTATTTTATCATTTTTCTCTACTTTTTGTTTTGTGGAGTATATTATTTTATCATTTTTCTCTACTTTTTGTTTTGTGGAGTTAGATCGGAAGTATTTTATCAGTTTTCTCTACTTTTTGTTTTGTGGAGTTAATTGATTTGGCAAGTAAGCAACTCAATGTTAATAAATATATTTAAATTCTATCAGATAGTCAAGCTGCATTAAAAGCAAACTTGATACCCATTTTACTTCAAAGCTTGTATGGAAATATCATCATTTCATTATGGAACTAGCTACTAGAAACAGGGTTCAACATTTTTGGATACCAGAGCACAGGAATTGAGGGTAATGAGGTTGTAGATAGGCTAGCTAAAGAAGGGGCTTCTCATCTTTTATTCGACCAAAATCTGTTCTGGGCATCAAATCTGATTCATTTGATGAATAGGTTATTAGGGACTGTTTGATAGCTAAGTATCTCTCCCATTGGAGGTCTATTTCTGAACTAAGGCAAGCAATGGCTCTTATTTTAGGTCCTTTATAGAGAACTAAAGAATTTATTGGATTGCATAAAAATCAAGTATCAATCATTGTTACAAGGCTCCCTATAGGACACTGTCATTTTAGGGAAACATCTTCATTTAATTGGGATTGATGATAATTCCAGGGATGAAATACCTCTTCACATATGTGAATGTCTAGCCCTTTCAGAGCTATGATATGATCTTCTAGGGTTGCATTTTCTTATATCAAAAGATATTTTTACAGTCCCATTTAAAGAAGATACTGTCTTTTGTGCATAAGACAAGACTCCTTATGGGATGATCCTGTTAGTGGTACACAATAGATTATTCTGATTGGTCTCAGTGTTTGGTGTTTAAAACCCCCCTTTCCTATAGTCATCATCATCATCATCATAAGATTGATTTATTGTTCAATGTGCAATACTTTTTTCATTGCCCCATACAATTCGTATTGTTTACAGAAGATGACTATACTAGACACTTACATATAAGTTGATGCTAGTCAGAAGTCTCAGTGAAAAGGAATGGAATTCTATATTATGGTGTCCCCTGTCATTTTTTGAATCTACCTGTGAGCTATACGATACAATAAATTACAGTAATATGTAAAATAATAGTATAGTTTAAAATATTAATAATATCAAATTTCTTTAAATAATTTTGATTTGATTTTGAAATTATTATAATACTCTGATATTTTATTTTATATTGAACTATGAAGATTAATTTATTATTAAGAAGTCTTAATTTACTTATAAATGATGATATTAAAAATATTTATACTTTATTAATAGGAAAAACCATTTTATTAGTTGGACATGCTGCAACATTGGACACATGCACACGTCAACTTATTGGAAATCCACCAAGAAATGGACAAGATCTCCAAAGTCTTGTTTATCATATTCCATACTGTAGTGTTGCTATGGCAGAAGAACAAGATGGAAAATGGAAATTAGCAGAACCACCTTTTCCCTCTTTAATGCATTCAAATAATGCTAGATTTGATTGGGCTTGCCTTTTATCTTGATTGTAAAATAATTCATATATTTTGGTTTAACTGAACCAAAAATTTCAAACTGATTTCAATGAAAGAAATGATAGAAAAAATTAGTTATTTATTTATTTTAATATAATTTCTTATATATATATATGAAATTATTAAAATATATATATATATAGATTGTATCCCAGAAAACCCCCCACTTCAGAAATTTTTTTTTCAGAAAAAACTCGGCTTTTACACGAGTATATACGATAATCAATTTTCAATTAAATCTTATGGGAAATCGCGCCTTGGATAATGACGGTAATCCGTTCTAGATTCTACAATTACTGTTATTACCCAAGGCACGATTTTCCATAAGATTAACCAAGGTACCACTGTATTGTTTATGAATAATAATAACAAATCCATTGATACATATGTGCAAACTACTATTACCACCCCTGGGACCTCACAACAACAAGATAAAACACACTTACACCCAGTTCAATTTCACAAAGCTATTGAGCCCCTAGGCAAGATATAATATAATAAAATTTCGATAAAATTTTATTATTAAGAAATAATAAAATTTTATCGTACAGTTGGCTGAATACTATGTTCCATACTCTAAAGAACATTAAGCAATTGATACCACCATCTAAGTATGCTGGTGTATATATCATCCTCATTTATAAAAATGATCTTAATAGGCCAGAAATATACATAGGTAGTACTACAAAGTCTTTAGACACCTGCTTAAATGGGCATCAAAGCAGCACAGAAAAGATGAACTTCAATACAGCGCTTGTCAAGCACTTTTACCACTATGACATCAGCATCAACTGGAGTCAAGTGCGCATTGTCAGACCGATAAACAAAACTGAAGATATTAGAATTGCAGAAGCCATTGTCTTTGAAGAATATAATAAGAAGACCCACATCATAAACGATAACCACCCTATTAAAATACCATCTCAATGGCTTATATAACCTATATACTTAATCAACCCCTATCTACTGTACTTTATTGTATTTTATTTTGTATTGCACCTTTATTTTTTATAACTAGTTGATTAATATTTAACATATACAGAGATTTAATAATTTGATTTATTCATTCATTTTAAATATTTAAGACATTCAAATCAATAAGTACCATAGCTTTAATTCAAAAATAATTGTAGAAAAATTTAATATAGAAATAAATTTTGTCCGCCAGGGGAAGTTTGGCTGTATTGGTTTACATAAATATTTAAGTTTAAATTTAAATAGCATTAATGTAATTTTGTTCCAAAAATGTTCTGTATTCTAATTTTTATTTGCTGCTGATGATTTATAAAGTCAAAAGCACTTCAATAAATATTAATAAAGCCTTTTCCACTTTGAATCTAGAGCTTGTAATTTTAAGTATATTTCCACCAAAATGTTATATGCAATAAATCTAATCATATGGCTAAATTTTTTTGAATCAAATCAAGGAAAAATATAGAAAACAAACAGTCAGAAGACAAGAAATTCGACTCTAAGTTCTCAAAAACCAAAAGAGCCTTTTTGTCATATTTTTCACTTGAAAATGGTGAAGCTAAAGAAAAGTCAACTTGGTTGACTCCTGCATATCCTCTCATATAATCAAAGATGTGCACTGTTTAAGTAATCCTATTTCTAATAAAGCAAAGATTGTGATCTTTGCTTTATTAGAAATAAATAATTCTTATCTGCAGATACTTCTTACCTGATAGCTGAAAAGGTAGGCTCTACTGATTTAGAGTTTTAGCTAACCAAGACGAAGTTAAAATTGAGGTACAGGATGTACTCTATGTTTCAAATGCTGCAGTAAATCTATTATCTGTCAGTAAAATGGTAAGTAAATAAAGGGTGCACAGTCATCTTTGATAAAGAAGGTGGTCACATAAAGATGAAAATAGTGGATTAGTAGCCACTGCCCATAATGAGAATGGAATGTATAGCATGGACAGCCCGTGTGAAACTAAAAATGTTAACTTCTATGCTAATAGTGAAAATTTTCTCTGGCATCATTGACTTGGAAATTTAAATCAGAAAGGCATATGAAAATTTATTAATCACTATTTATTCCTGGAATAAATAGTTATTTTGTTAGTGACAGTCTTTGTGAATTATGCATTAAAGGTAAACATTCTAGATTGCCATTTAAAAAAAGCAAAAGGCACATCCACACTGACTTATGTGGACCAATGGAAAGTCTCTCTCTATAGGTAAGAATAACATTTCTGATGTTTGTAGATGATTATTCCTGGAAAATATTTGTATATTTCCTGAAAGAAAAATCTCAAATATCTGAAGTTTTTGATGAATTTAAAGCCATGGTAGAAAATCAAACTGGAAAAAAGATCAAGAAAGTTTGATCTGACAATGGAAAGGAATACGTTAATAGAGAATTTAAACACAAACTCCGCTCCTCAGGAATTCTTCATCAACTAACTGTTTGACACACTCTCCAACAAAATGATGTTGCAGAACAAACTAATCAGACATTAGTAGAAAAGGCAATGATGATGCTAATTGATGTAGATCTGCCAAAAAGTTTTTGGGCAGAAGCAATATCAACTACTCTATATCTGACAAACTGATCCCTTTCCAAGGTACTTGGTGACGAGACACTTCATAAGTTATGGAATGGTGAAGTACTTGATCTTTCGCATGTCAATATATTTGATTGTAAAGCTATGATACATATACTAAAACCGCTACAAAAAAAATGGGATCCAAAATCAGAAAAATTAACCTTTGTGGACTATTGTGAAAATACAAAAAACTATCATTTAATAGATATGAAAAGTGAAAGAATCACAATTAGCAGAGATGTCATGTTTCTAGAAACTCTTTTCCAAAACAAGGAAAATGAACAAAATACAGAGACCAAAGATAATACAAACTTATCTCCTCTATTTGTAGATGAAACACCTCTTAAAGAAGAATTTTTTACAGCAAATGAGTTGGTTTTTGACCATGAGCAAGATCAATTAGTAGTTAAAGATACATCACCTACTTTAGAGAATATAGATTCAAACTTTAAGACGTTCATCACACAAACCAAAATGAAAGGAATTGCCGGATTATATCACCTATTTGACTGAGGAGGAGAAATATGTTGAGGTACCAAATATAGAAATAGAACCTTTAAGTGCCACTGAAGCTTTATCAGGCATAAACTCCAACAAATGGAAAGAGGGAATAGAGAAAGAAATTGGTTCTCTAATAAACAATGAAACTTACAAAGTATTTGCCATCTGAAAAAATGCTAGCAGATGTATTAACAAAATCTTTACCTAAGGCGGTAACAACAGATGTATTGAAGGCTTTGGACTTAAGAATATTTAATAGTATTGTTAGATGTAACACACAGGAAAACTAAAATTTCTCAAAAACAAAAATGTTAGTTCAAGGAGGAGTGTTGGAAAGTGAATGAACATTTTTTGCAGCATTTTTACTTGTCAGTATCGCTAGTTGTTTTTTAGAGTTCGTCTGCAGCTTGCCAAAGTTAAAGCAGCCATTTTTTTATGTATTGTATATTAATATATATTAACTATCTATTTATAATTAAAATATTTATGTTACTGAGTGCAAAGTGTCCTATTGAATCCAAATTCTGCTGCAGCAATTTTTAATGTAAATTAATTTTTAGTTTATAATAATTTCATCTTATTGTAGATATACTAAATTCTAACCAAATATTTTATGATACAATTTTATTCAAGTATTTGTTAAATACAAAATATTAAAAAACATTAAAATTAAATTTTTCTGTCATTTCCAAATCTCAACAAAAATCTTAACAAAAAGAGATAAAGGATAGAAAAACTAATATGTGTAAATGAAATTTTATTGCAACTGAAAGGAGTAGAAATCTAATACACATATAACTGCCAGAAATCCTAAACTGATGTTAGATCACAAATATCAGATTGTTACATTTGCATTCAATAAATAAGAGTAACTAATATCCAGAATAGCAGCCATCATATTTACTTGTAACATAGATCACTATATTTTCCAATCTTATTTATGAAGTGACAGAAATACTAATATTCTGAAATATATTATATACTGGCTGTTTTCGAGCACCCGTACCACCCTTTTTTCTCAGAAACGCAATGAGATAGGAAGTAGGGGAAAAAATTTTGACCAAAAGTACCTGAAGAATCAAACAACTATCTATACTTTTTAGGATCTTAGCTTTAACTGCTATGTTTAAATCTCAAAAATAAATAAAGTCCAAGCACTATTAGTAGTTTTAAATTATAAATGAAAGTCCTTTATTGTCTATTAAAAACGTTTTTAGTCATATTTAATTCGATCCTCTTCAGTTAACACTTTAAATATACTATAGGGTGTATATTTAAAGTGTTAACTGAAGAGGATTGAATTAAATATGACCAAAAACATTTTTAATAGACAATAAAGGACTTTCATTTATAATTTAAAACTACTAATAGTGCTTGGACTTTAATTAATTTTCTGCCTATACTTATACTGTATATGTTTTATAAAGATCTAATACAGCACTACTAGCAGTTATGATAAAATTATTTATTAGGTGCACATGCTTACGGCACTAGAGCCATCCTCAGGCTACACAAACCGAAGTAGAACAAAGTTAACAAATTTCATGATTTGTGAACTTTATTCTATTTCTATTAAACGTTATTTGCCAAAAACATTTGCACCTAATAAATAATTTTAACTGCTAGTAAGTGCTGTATTAGATCTTTATATAGCATATTTTCTTTTTATTGTTATTATTGAATAACTGTTTTCTTTCCTAAAAAAATTTCATATTAAATTATCACTGTAAAAATTCCATTAGAAAAATACGTCTACGTCAAACGGCTCCCAAGAGACCATTCGAAGTTTTGTTTTCCCTTACATTGTATTTTGTCTAATTGAGTTGAGTTGAGTTGAGTTATCATATTCAAATCTTTGATTGTATTTTAAAATGAGTGAATCATCATAATGATGATGTCCTATACTGTTAGGATGACATGTGCAATGTGAGTTTTAGACATTAAGCATGAGATTTTGAAGTTTTGATTTTGCTTACGATAACTTTTTTGATATCTACAGTTATTTTTCAGTACAGATTTTAAATAATTATTATTTTTCGTTATTTTAGTTACTTTTTTTTATCTACTTTAGTTAAATATAATAGGCATTTATTGATTACTAGCAAATGGATTAAAACATTCTTAATTAATAGTAATAAAAAATAAATATATTTTTTCACCCAAATATGAATCCTAAGTAAGATTCTTGAGAGTTTACGTGTCACGTCGTATCATGCAGCACGGCATTGCCTACCTGATTATGGTATATAGACGCAGGTTGGAGTTGGCAGCGCAACGTGCTCGATCGCTTTGGGATAAAATAAAATTTTACTTGCTAATGTATTAAATGAATAATGCAAAATTTCCTTTCTGGTCTTCAGGAGACATTCAGTAAGTTATAGTTTTACTTATTACTTCAATTTCTCCAGCCAAAAAAGTTGATTTTTTTTGACCCATGTATAAGCCAACCTCCCTATTTCAGAAATTTTTTTTAATAAAAAACTAAACCTTACACATGAATATATACAGTAATATTTTCCCTTGATGTTTGTTAAAAGAATAACAGGAAACACCGAGAGAAATCTGTTACAGAAATCTTAATGAATTCTGCTCTCTTAGGTGTTTAACTATGTGAAAGATTAGCTCTAAGCACTACTAAGCAGTCCAAATCACTTTGTAAAAAGTTATTATTTCAAGAAACGTTTCTCAAAATAAAAGCTTTTTTACAAAGTGATTTGGACTGCTTAGTAGTGCTTAGAGCTAATCTTTCACATAGAGAAACCTGTTACAGAAGGATGGAAGTGACAAGACGATACTTAGGCTCCATAGTTTGAGAAAATATTATTCAAAAAAATGAAACTTTACTAATTATTTCTATGTCAAAATATACAGTACTATCTTAAAAGATTTATTAAACGAATTTCCTTTTATTTGATTTTATTTAATAAAAAAATAATCAACATTTTTAATAATTTTTAAAGTATCAATAGAATAACATTTATCCTATTAGAATATATTTTTAATCAGAATCTAATAATTCATTTCAAAACTTATGATAAATCAAATTTCAAAAGTTCCCCTACTTTTTATTCATATATTTTATATTTTATTCGAAATATAGTGGGAGTTAATAGCTTGTTTTTTAATATATGCGGATTTAAATTTCCACTTTAATATTTTTCTTTACGAAAAGTTCAGAGTAATTTAACTGTAATTTTGTCTCTCGGGTAAAAAGTACTTTTCCTCATTTTTGTCTCATATGAAGAAATAATATTCTTTAGTTTCCATGCAAATATTTATATTTATTAAAAAAATAAATTTTTTAGAAAAACTTATAATAGTTATCTTAAAACTTACAAATAATATTTTTTTTAATTTATTTTTTAGATCTTGGATTTGTTTTTATTTACCAACATGTTTTATTCTTCAAATTGATAATGCTTTCTTTTAATAATTTTTGAAACATGTTTAGCATTTTAAAAATATAAAGCTTAGACTTAATGTTTATAATTGTAAAATAGATTTTTTTTTAATTTTAAATAAGGATTTTAAAAATTTATAGAGGCATATTTTATACCACAAACAAAACAGAGTCTAAATTTATTTCATTCAAAGAATAAAACTATATTTAAATCATAAATAGAATCAATTCTATATTAAATATCAACAATTTTTATTATTAATTCTCCATGAAAATATATAAATTTAGACTTTTCTTCGTTATTAAACAAATAATTCTGGAAAGAACTTTTCATGCATGTTCATGATTTTGATGTAATCGATGATGTATCATAAATGACTTCTGAATGTGATTAAAAAATTTATCAATTTGAAATTAACATATCTGCTATATATTAAAATTATGACATAGATCTAAATCCTATAAAGTATGTACATTTAAATAAAAAACAGCAATAATGATATAGTATGAGGGGAGGCAAAAAAGTTCTTACCTTCATCATGACGCAGATATGCAAGAGATCTGAAACTTGATCCTCCAACTATTTTTTCTCTGCATATCCAACTCCTAGAACACACACTTCTCATACCTATAGAATAATTGTTTAATCCCATCTTTGTAGAAGTCGGCAGATTTGGAGGAAAACCAAATTTCCATAGCAATAATGACCTCATTATCGAAAAACTTCTTCCTGATAATTTTTTTTTCATATTTCGAATTAGGAATAAGTCTGAATAAATTTCCATAGCAATAATGACCTCATCATCGAAAAACTCCTCATCGAAAAACTTCTTCCTGATAATTTTTTTTTCATATTTCGAATTAGGAAGAAGTCTGAAGTACCAAATCAAGAGAATACGAAGGATAAAGCAAGGCATAGCCATATTTCCCCAGAAAAGTGACTGTTTTTGCAGTTCGTTATGCAGGTGCATTGTAAGCTAGAGTAACACACCTTTTGGTAGCAAACCATATCTTTTTTCCATTAAAAATGTCCCGTAACTTTTGCAGCAAATTCCTGTAGTATGTTCCTGTTATTTTCGACCGTTTTTGTAAGTAGTCTGTCAATATGATACTTTTGCTATCCCAAAACATAGAAATATGACCTTGCTGGACTCTTTGAGTCAATCTGTAGGATAGAGCGACCACATTTGAATTCCCGTTTCCATCATTTCACAGTCTCGTGTGATAGATATTCTTGCCATATAGAGCTGACATCTCTTCGTGAATTGTTTGTGCAATTTTCCCTTGAAGATGAAGGATCCGTATCAGGTTCGATACTCAGTTTATCTAGCACGACATCATCTTCTACTATCACGCTTCTAACTCTGGTTAAATAACCTGTCAAAATGAAAAACATGTGATAGATATTCTTGCCATATAGAGCTGACATCTCTTTGTGAATTGTTTGTGCAATTTTCCCTTGACGATGAAGGAACCGTATCAGCTCGATACTCAGTTTATCTAGCATGACATCATCTTCTACTATCACGCTTCTAACTCTGGTTAAATAACCTGTCAAAATGAAAAAAAGACAAGCGTATTAGTAAGACAATAACTTATCAATTTTACAATTACAGATCTACAGGGCTGCCGAGAGAAATTTTCGGGTCCTTGACAAATCTGTGGTCCGGGCCCCACTTAAAAAAGTGCATCACTTTGGTTTAATAAAAATCCAAACTATGGGAATCAGGGCTGCCAAGAGAAATTTTCAGGCCCGTGACAAATTTATGGTCCGGGCCCCATTTAAAAAAAGTGCATCACTTTGGTTTAATAAAAATCTTTTATGAGATTCAGTAACGTAACTAACATATATTTTTTCTGTATGGTGTGACAGCTTTCCATGAAGTTGGTACTAAGCGATAGGTTATTCCAATGCCCACTATGGGCTACTTATACCCCTGGTACGTAACTAATCTATATTTTTTTCTGTGTGGTGTAACACAGCTTTCCATCAAGTTGGTACTAAGCAATAGGTTATTCTAATGTCCACTATCGGCTACTTATACCCCTAGTGAGATTAGCCGTCAGGTGAAGGATGTGGTTCAACAGGTAGATCCAGATCCGTTCTGAGAAACTATGTAAGTATGAGACTCGAGAACTAAACCTGGATACATCAGGCACCGCACGCTCCTACCGCGGCCGTCCATCCTAATATTGACTTTTTGAATTGTTTAATAAATAATTTTGTACTTATCAAACAGTGTTATATATAAAATAGTTTATTTTGGCTTGAACTAAGCCTGGATACATCAGGCACAGCACACTCCTACTGCGGCCACCCATCCTAAAATTGACCTTTTGAATTGTTTAATAAATAATTTTGTACTTATCAAACAGTGTTATGCATAAAATAGTTTATTTTGGCACACCTGCTCTGGGTGCGCTCGGGTGGAGGCATGCAATCTATTGGATATGTTATGTGACACATTATATTGTGATATTATGATGTGCCCCATAACATTAGTTGTGACACATCAAGGCCAGACGGTCGGGCCCTCTTCGATGCCGGGCCCGTGACAAAAGTCTCGGATGTCACCCCCTCTCGGCGGCCCTGATAGGAATCATCAGATGTTATAGGAAGAGCAAGGCAACTGAGATCATACATAATAAAAACGTTAAAGAGAAGAATATTACGAAGAAACACAAAACACCTGAGACTATCATCAATGGAGACACAAGCACGAACCGAGTAAAGATATGAAGACATCATACTAAATCAAACACCATTTAGAAGAAAATATACTCAGGCTGTTCACAATAATACTGAACATCAGAATTCCTCAACTGAGAATTCAACATTTCAACATATGATGTCACTCCCTCTCGACGGCCCTGCAGATCTATACCACACATACTGTATAACGTAGTGAGGGACTTTTTGACTCCACTCGTACTAGCAGTCTCATTAAAAAATAGACAATTAATGATAATTTAATTTTAGTAAAAAATAATTATTTTTATTTATATTTTCCTACTACTAATTATTATTATTATTCATAATTTTTTGAAAATATAAGAGCATGCTTACAAAATTATAGAATATCCATATTACGATTTTGTGAATTGAGATTATTTGAATGCAACATTACTGAAGTTTATATGGCCTTATAAAATTTCAATACTTTTTGAAAAGATAACTATATCTATATCAGGAATATTTTCATCATATTTTTCAAAGTAATTCTAAATCAAACTAAATCTGAATTTGATCATCTCTTGGTTCATTCCATAAATTTGCCCTTTATCATTCTATTAACAAGTAGTACACTTTATATTATTATTATTTTTTATTTTTTTGAAATAACTTATCATGATTCAAATGCCAAATGTAGAAAATAAAATTTCAAATATTTTAATTTAAACATAAAATAATTTTATATTTAATTTAGAATCATTTGTATATCAAAATATTCGTTTTTGATATTCATTAAATAATATATTATATGTAGTTTATATACAAAAGAGAATTTCATCTTGTCATTTCTGTTTTAATAGACTAACAAAAATTAGAGTTAGACATATACATGGAATAATCATTTTGAATAGAACAAAGAAACATTTGAATCCTTAAAGCTGAGGATAATTCAATGAAAAGATTTGAGTATGAAAGTAATGTTGTTCAAGTATATATACGGAATTATAACATTATCGTATATATATAATACTTGGCTTTCTTTTTTTTATATTATTTCACTTCAATCAAATGTGAAGTAAAATATTTCGCAAATATATCTTTAAATTGAAATATATTTTCTAAATTTTAAGATATATTAGTAATATAATTTGATAAAATTTCACATATAAAAATTTGAAACACTTTCAAATCTTATCATCAGTTATAGCCTATATTTATATTAATAAATGTAATAAAATTCATATAAAGAAGTCTAAATTTTTTCTAAATAAAATTTTAATGTTTGTTGTTATATTATTTAGATAAATATCAAAGATAAAAATTAAAATTCACTTATAAATTCAAATAACTTGTCAAGTACCGAATAATGTTAACTGAATAACATTGATTGTTTAGAGAAAAATATCATAAAAAAATAATCTGTAATGAAAAATATTAATATATTTTGAAGATGAAAAGAAAGAATAAGATAATAACAAAGGAACTTCAACATTCTTATCTTAAGCAATAAAAACATAGAAGAAAAAAGTTAAACTAATTTTTTTTATAAAAAAAAACAGTTATCTGAATGTAGTTTGTTGTTTTTCATTTGTATGTAATAAATTTGTAACAATTGATCTAAATAACAAATTAATCTTCAAAAGAAATCTAAAAATTAATATGTTTCAATATATTATTACATTTTATATGTTTCAGTAATTTTCTGAGAATAATAGATTAAACTGGACAGGAAAATAATAATATAAAATTCAAGATACTATTAAAATTTATACGCTACAAGTTCTACAAAAATTTTAGTTTATGGAAATATCGAGATCATGTATTTGTTAGCTAACCTATTAAATTTAATGTAATTCTTAGGTTAAGCGACAAAGAAAAATTTTATTGGATAATAAATACTTTCAAATTTAGAAGACACATCTTGTTAAGTAGGCATACTTTATTGTGAAATGTCAAGCAGACATTGAATGTTATCATTAAAATGAATTATCTATATATTATGAGTGCTACATGGAATGTACTCTCATTACCGCCATTAAAAGCTTTTTTAATAGTAAAGATTTAAGTAAAATAGCAAAGGTAACAGTTTTTGATGGATGATATGAAGGAAAGATCTTAATTATCTAATTAATTAAATAAATAGTTACACAAACAGTCGTTAAATTATTGCGTTAAATCGATTATAATCATTCTTGGACATCGTAATCAGCACTTATTCCGATGACTGAATATCATACTGTATATCCAAGATACGAATCACGACAAATTCATCTCAGATTTAAACTCGGAAAGATCATCAATGAAATTAGACTTACAAGTTAGTTGTAATCTTTATGAACCATATAAACTGCAAATATACTATATTATAAAGATGAAAATATAGATAAATGATTAATCACTTCGCTTTAATTATCTCTGGAGAATATTATATATATACGAGATGATAAAAAGAAAATCGCACATGGAGAAATTTTAATCTGACTACAGTATCCAGTAGCCTACTATAGTCAGATTAAAATTTCTCCATATGCGAATGTTCTTGATTACATATAAATTTTAAGTGTCTTTTCTATAATATATCAATATATCTCCTGCATAAGTTCCAAATTTTTAGATTGAAGAAAGGAATTTCTCGAAATTCTGACAATTTGTTCAGAATTTCGAGAGATATCTATTCTTCACAATGACATCCAAAAACAAACAAAAAAAAAAGACAGGAGAATAAGTTTAGAATGCTGAATATGAAACTGGAATTTTATATATAAATTTATTTAACTGAAATTTGAAAGAATAAATATTTTGACAACTATTTTCAATAAATTTTATGGTATATAAATATTTATCTGGTTATCAATAAATATCAATATTTCATAACTTATGAAAATTACAATAGTCTAGTGAGAAAGTAATCAACAATATCTCAAAATAAAGTTTATAATTAAATTAAATATAAATAATAAAATTGAATAAATTATTAAAATAAATAATTA
>AYEL01082795.1:0-20188 GCA_000484575.1 Olivierus martensii
AATGGATTTATAAAAATGGATATAATCAAATTAATAAAAAAATGAAGTAAATTTACTCACTTATTGCTTTTCATATGAGTGCAGCATAGAATTAAAAATCTAAAATCCTTCCCCTAAATTTTTCTTAATTCTGTAAATTTATCTTAAATTTTTTAATAAAATTTACTTGAAGAAATGAATAAATTTATTGTAATAAAATTTATTTCTTCAAATGAAAGTACTATTAAAATAAGATTATTTCAGTGCTTTCAATTATTTTTTATGACATTCCGGAAGCTAAAAAAAAGTTATTCAGTTAATTTTTTAACTTTCTAAAGGGAGATACTTTCAAAGATAAAGGAAAAGCTTTTTAAATTTCAATTAAGTTTACATTTTACCAGACAAAACACCAATCATTTCACATTCGATGTTAAGGAAAATATGAAACCGCTTACAATCAGTAAAATTTGATTTAAAAAACTATCAACAGAAAAAAATTATTCTCTACAAACGGAATATTAATATTGCTTTCAGAAAATGCATTAAAACATTTTTATTTTTATGTTTTTTTTTTTATACTGGCTTACTTCACTAATTTAGAAAAAAAAATCACTCGGAAAAAAACATTGCAAAGTTTCTTCTATTTTTTTGTCAGGAAAAATATTAGAATTTGTTGATTTTTATAACGGAATTACATAAATAAAAATTTTCAATTAAAGTTAAAAGCAAAATATTTTAGAAGTACTAATATTCTCTTGACAGTCAATCCGAAGAATTTGACTATAAGCGGTCCTTCAGAAGCTCGTCAAGGAGAGACTATAGTGCTTAGTTGTCAGAGTGAATCGAGCAATCCTCCTGCACAACTCTCATGGGTTGTGGATAACAACATCGTCAGATCTGTAGAAACGGAGACTTATCAGACAGCTGAAGGATGGATGACTTCCTCTAATCTCAGCCTTACTATCAACAGGCAGGTAAATTCTTGAATTTGACTGAATGACCAACGATCATATCTATAATATTATCTTCTTTCGTGGACGTAATCGATCACAACAATCGATTAAAAATAATTTCTACACTTTTCGATTGAACATTTACGTTTATTCTGAAAGTTTTAATTTTAACAATATAATCTAGGCTATATATTAATATATTTGAATGAAAATCAATATTTGTAATTAATTTTATTTCAATATCTGATTAGTAAAACACCATTTTTTGCCAAAAAATATTTTATAACGTGTAATTTACTTCATAAAATTATATGTAAACAGTATTTAATTAATTTAGTTATATATTAGTTAACTAAATATATGATTATTTAACAAAAGTTACATAAAAAAATATTTCAGCTTACTGGAATATGTAAATTATTCTATAAAACATAATTAAAAAAGCAAATATTTGTTATTTTATTTTAATTTTGAATAATCGTTTATAATTAATAATTCAATTTTTTCTTTGAACAACAAACTTTGCTTAACTTTATAAAAAAAGCACTTTTTCGTTTTCACTTATAAAAAATAAAAATAAAAATTAACTAAGTAAATATATTTATTTAATTCCTTTAATATACATCATGATTAATATACTGTATTGTATAAACATGATTTAAATCCGTAAAGGCATCTTGGAATATTGACTGGATTTAAAGTCGAGTGGGAAATAAACGTTTAAAGACTTGTAAAAGCTAATCAATATCAGAAGATAAAATCGATATTGATTCACAAGAATTTTCAAACCATTGATAACATCCAAATTTTAAAAGTTACATGATTAAAAACTCATATTTTATATTTATACATACTATATATGAATGAAATTATATAAATTTTTTTTAATTTTCACACCATATACAGTGGTATAAAGATTAAAATAATTTTAAAATAAATTATAGCGAATTTATAGTATAAATAACTTTCTTTAGATTTTCATCTTAGCAATAGTTAAGATTAAAATATTTACAGTATTCAGAATTTATTAAATTTAAATCATATACACTTTTTACTATTGTAAAATAATTAAATAAAATTGTTATGTCTAGAATTATGTATTATAAAATAACTTTAAAATATATTAGATAATTTATATAAGTTTATTTAAATTATTTTTATAGAAAACAAGAATTTTTTTAAAGATGTATTTAAAGTTAAAAAGCCAGCTTTCTATAATAATAATTTTAACTTTTTTATTTAATATTCATTAAATAGTTTTAGTATTTTGTTGTTATATTTTTAATAAGTATAAGTGTAATTATAATATTTTAATTTTAATTAATAATTCTGAGTACATATAATATATAACCAAGTTTTGGAAACTTGTTACATAATTATGCAAATGAAGATGTTTTTATGAAATAATATTTACTTTGTCCAGAAGCCAATTTAAATATTTGCTTTAATTCAGTTTAAGCTAAATTGATTGGTTATATAGAAATAATTAAAACATAAATAATAACCAATTAAGCGTTTTTATCCTTCTAGCAGGATGAAAAAAATTAAATTGCAATTAGAATTGTTTTAAACGGACTATTCTTGATAATACAGAATCCCTAGCTCATTCTTACTTTTGAATAATCGAGCTTAATTTATATAACAATATCAATATTAAACCTCTGTTTAAGGAATTAATTTAAATTTTTTAATCCATTAATATTTCATACTTTCACAATTATCTTGAGACATGTCTTATTAATTGAAAAAAACATTAATTATAATTTTTTTAAAATTACTGAATTTATATCGATTTGATAGGTCTATATTTAAATGTTTTATTAATAATAAGATTATCTAAGTTTTTAAGAATAGTTCTATATACTAATTTTAATTATTTACGTATTTATAATGCTTATTCTATTGGTGTCAACTTTCAAAATAAATCGATAAACTTAAATGTGGAATATATTAAAGTT
The DNA here is from genome assembly GCA_000484575.1 of Olivierus martensii. NCBI lineage: Eukaryota > Metazoa > Arthropoda > Arachnida > Scorpiones > Buthidae > Olivierus > Olivierus martensii. Next base: position 2,891 of record AYEL01082795.1, read on the forward strand.
ATATCTCTCTCTGAACTGTAAGAGAACTTGTGTTCACTATTTCAATAAAAGAAACGCTCACCTTGTAGCATTGATTACTGATACCAACAGGCACGACAGTAAGAATACAATATTTTACAATCGATAGAAAGTAAAGAAGATTGAATTCCTCAAGGCTAAAAACCTGAAGTTTTCTTCACTTAGTGTATTTTATTTCCAACGTTACAATTTTTTTTTTATCATCTTTTTCTATTTTTGGTTCAATTAGCATCACCAGATAATTTTTAAAAATGTATTTCTTAATTTCGAATAATCCATAAAATCGATTTTAGACAATTTTTTTTTTTTTTGCTAAAAGAAAATATCTTACCATAAAATTAGTTTGTGATTCAAAGAAAGTATTTAAAAAACCGTTGCAAAACACTGAAATTTCGAGATTCTCTTATTGCTTTAAGCTGTATCAAGTTAAATTTTCAGGTTGCTATTTGATAACATTACACGATGGTAACCGTTTGAAATGTTTAAAGTATTTGAACTATTTGTCATTACATTCATTTCAAATACATTTATTTTTTTGTAGAAACAAACCATAACGTTAATTATCATCGATATTTTTAATAATATCTAGAATTTAAAATTAATTCACATGACTTATAATTCATTTTATCAAATAAAATGAATTATTTTGTTAAAAATACAGTTTTAAAAAGATAATCACAGATCAGATTACTAATTTGTTAACTCGTCTCAACAAGAATAAACCAGTTTACTGAAAACTGAGAAAATTAAGCAAATTTTCAGTGTGCTTTTATTACGATAATGAACAATAAGGAAAATAGCAAATTGACTTTAATAACTTGCCGTTAATGTATAATTATAAAGGTGTATAAGATTATTTGCAGCAATTTAGAACTTATTAGCAAATTATTAATATCATTATTTATCATGATCTAATATTTTGGTTAACTTCAAATAAAAGTTTATCTTGGGAAGCAAATTTTAAAGAGAACTGAACTGCAATATTTTATGATAAAAAAAAGTCTTTAAATTTAATAAAAAGCATCTAATTGAATAAATTTATCATTAATTTTGTGAATATTGAAGATTAATCCGTTATAGAGCTTTTTTCAAATATTAATATAGTTTGCATTTACCGAAATTATTTTGTATCCCAAATCCCTTTAAGCATCTGTTTCCTCCATTGATTCTTCATAAATTATTCATTTTCATTACATTATTAAAATTGCAAGAAAAAACTGGCAATTTTAATTAAATCTGGATTTTCGGAATTATTTGTATTTTTTCATAAATCAATTTTACTGTACTTCAATATTTTTTCTTTTATGCAAACATCATCCGATCGATGTTTGTTCTTTTTTTCCTGTCATAAAAAATATATATTACATTTTCGGAATTGTATTTCAATGTTCTTTCATTTTTTTAATCTATATCCATCAAATTAATTTTTTTTTTAGTTTTATCTTTCATGTGATATATATGAAGGAATCATAATAAATTAGTTTAAATGTTCTTAATACAAATTCACATTAACTTGTAATTTCTCTAATGAATGTTCCTAAAACGGATTTCGCATAATCTAGGATGTGACGACGAAGATTATATCCTGTTATGCCTCTGCAATTCCTCTTCGAGCTCCCGTATCCAAGACTCATACAGTAACCATTAAGTGTAAGTCTACGATAACCTTTGTTAAATGCTAGTTTAATTACATATTCATCATTAAACATTTATGAGATAAATAATTTAAGCATCATCGCAACAATCTGATAATTTCTGACAAAAATTTATAAGATTTACTGTGTCACATTAGATAAAAAATTTTATTAATTTATTTTTAATAGATATATTTTAGAAGATAATAAACATATTTTATCCAGTTTTATTTCAATATTTCAATTTTTACATATGTAATAAAATGATATATGATGTTTTATGCTGTCAAAACTGCATGAGAGCTATGAAGTACGCGAGTTAACAGCCTATCTTGGGCTAGCCAGACCTACATGAAAGGATGTAAATCTACAGCCCATGAAACTTCCGAGAAAAATTAAGGAGTAAGACAGAATTCAATCCCGATCCTACTCTATATCCTTCAGATCGAAATCCTTTAGAAAACAGGCCGCATCTTTTCTAACACATCCAAACTCTTAGTTTTAATTGTTACTTTATAAAAGTTTTATGTGATGAATTTTAATGACATAAACAGTTATTTGTTGAGTATATATATTATGCCAAAATTTAAAATAAATCGAAGTAAAAACAGTTAAAAACTAAGCTATTAATGTTTTGTTTATCAATCTTGTTTTTTCTGCTGTCACAACGTATAATGAAAACATATTAAATAGATATACATTTTTCAATTATTATTCAGATTAATTATGAAAGCGTATCTTATGTCCTTTAATTCTGAAATATATTTATCAAGATTACTTAAAACCTCAATGTTTGTAATTTGAATATCTACTATCATATTCATATTATTCCATAATAAATACATCTGAAAGCAATCAGACAAATGATATCATAGAGTTAATAAGGATCATTTTAGAAAAATTATCAAAAAATTTATGCTCATTTAAATATATATATATATAATTTAAGTCAAACAGAAATTAGTATAATATGTATAGGAAATATTAATCTATTAAAAATGCTTTCTATCTACGAAGAAATGGAATTTAATTTACGAAATTAGATATCATAATAATTATAATAAACAGCGCCTTTCGATAAGCAACAAATATGTTCTAAAAACTGGTAGGCCTACTGTATGTCTTTTGGATGCCTATTTTGTACAAGGAATTTTATGCAGATTGAAATCTTTCATATCATTAATTAATTAAATTAATCTTTCATTATATCATTATGTTTTACATCAATAATATCGAAATTTCGTCAAATATCTATAAAATATTTAGATATAAAAATCGCAATATAATTTTTTAAGGAATAAAATAAACACTCTCCAGAAAAGAATGCAATAAATTTGTGAAAGAATAATAAGTCAATGCAATGATTATTAGAATAATTTCGATATATAGGGTGTTCAAAAAGTAACTGTGCATCTATATTACTATGATACATATATAGGTGCATAGTTACTTTCCGAACGCCTTGTATAATGAAAGGGATATAGAAAGAATATATTTTAAAGTTTCGTTTAATTTATTTTAGTATAAAATATTCCTGTTTTAAACATAATTCTCATAATCCTCTTTTCTTTATTTTTTTACTTCTATTGCTATTTTTGTTTCAATTTTCTCTACATTTTTTGTTCTTTATACTCTCTTACGAGTTAAATCTCTTGTAAGTGAATATTGTGTCTGTTAAACGTAGAATATTTCTGTTTTTACAGTATATATATTATCTGATAATTGTGACGCAAATTTCAGATCCTCCAGAATCTCTGACTATTCTTGGATACGAGAAATTAAGTGAACTTAAACAAGGAGATATTCAACGTCTAACATGCGTAGCTCTCGGCGGTAATCCTCCAGCAAACCTAAAATGGTACAAGGGAGGAAGAGAGGTGAGTATCGATCGATGCTCTGTTAACTCTTTCACTATAAATGCACGCATTTACTCATCGAGTATTCCGAACAAAAAATTTTAAAGATCAATTTACAGTCAGGATATTGATAAAACACTCGAAAAAGTACAAATTTTATTCAAATTTTATCGTTGCTAATACAATATTTTTGCTGTGTTTAAAGCTGACTTAGAATATGTACTTTTAACCAATCTTTCATAAATATTTAAGTTTTATGTATTTAAAATATGAATTATTTCTGTAAACTTAAAAGCTAAAACTTAATCTAATCATATTATTTTTTATTACAATTTCATTGAAGATATAAAAACACATATTTAGAAAGAATAGGTATAAATAATATAATAATAAAAATATAAATTTTTATATATTCCCATGCCCTTAATATAAATTTTTAATATACAGTATAACTAAAAATTTACATTAAGGGCATGGGAGTACTTTTCATTTTAATATTTTTTTCACGATTCTTATATCTGAGGATTTAAGAAAATTTTAAAGATTAATTTATCTTTAGAAAGAATTAAAAAATCTTTAATTTTCTTTAAAATTCTTAGAAAAGTTTTATTATTTTAAAATTATTTCTATAAAAAGCAGGAACAGCAAATTAAGCAAATATAAAAGTCTAACAATAAATTTTAAAGTTGTTTTAAGCTTTTAAAGATTTTTGATTTCTTAGTTGATTTGATTATATACATATATAATCAGATCAACTGATAAAATAAAATTATATATTTTTTCCTCATATTTTCATTAATTTAAAATTATTTTTCAAAACATAGGTTGACTTTAGCTTAAACATATTTAAAACTTCCAATTGGACTTCGTATAACACGAAATTTTAAAGTTTAAGTCTATATAATTGAAATCAAAACAATATTAGTTTTTAATCAATAAATACTTTCAACAAAAATAATAAGATTAGGTTATTTTTAATTATTTAGTTTTTAAAATTTCCGTTCCATACAAATCCAATTGGAATTTTTCATTAAATATGCTTAGACTAAAATCAATCTAAATAAATTAAAAAGAACTTTTGAGTAATTACAGTATAAAAAATAAATAGTAATTTTATTTACCACTGAAGAAAAAAAAACTTTAAAAGCTTTAAAAATTCTATTGTTAAACTTTCTTATTAACTTAATTTTCTTTCCCTGTTTTTTTTATAGCAACAATTTGTGGATAAAAACTTAGCTAAACATTTTAAAATAAATTAAAGATTCTTCTCTTTCTTTAATCTTTCCTAAATTCGAGGATATAAGAATCTAAAAAGATTATAAATCTTACTAACAGAAGATAAAAAAAATCTAAAAATATCGAAAAATACTGATGATTCTAACTGCAAGTTATCAATTTCTCACCAGATTAACGATTTAGTAAATCTTATATATATCAATAACTGTTCAGATATGATTTCGTATGTGAAACATTTTATTTTTCAGATCAGTGCTCCCGTATCTGTATCTGGAAATGGAGTATCCAGCGAGTTGGTTTTCCGCGTTGATGCAAGTGATAACGGAATTACTTACACTTGCAGAGCACTGAGCTCGGCAATTACTCAACCTTTAGAAACATCAGTTACGTTAACCGTTTATTGTAAGTAGGAAAATTTGATAAATGTTTAATGTTTTCGTTATATTTTTAACCATTTTGAAATTCATAATTGCGTAAAGGTAATTAAAAATTGGTTTTCTGTAATTTCTACTCGGTTGTCAATTTTCTAAATTTCTATAACATAATTTTATATTATTGACAGTTCTAATTTGTTAATTATGCATTCCGTAATTGGCACCTGGTTATTTGAAATTATAAATAGTACATAATCTGATCTAGGAATTACATTCGGACAAACACGATATTTAGTCATTATGCCGAACTTTAATGGTACTCGTTAAACAATATAAAATTACTCTACTTCGATACATCTATAAGATTGATGTCTTTCTTAAAAATTATGGCATTAATATCTTTATTTCGTGACCTTAAGTCATTTTATGTCTGATGATAGTTTGCTTTCTTCAAAATTCTTTTTTCTCTCTTTTAATAGACTAATGAATGCTTTCTTTAAAAAAAGGTTAAAAATCCTGAAGAAAATAAAACCTAAAATAATAAAACTTAAATTAATAAATATGTATTTATTGTAACTTTAGATTAATGGATATTATCTTTAACAGATAGTAATGTTTTTATAGGAATTTGAATAATTTATTTTTAAAAATAGGCTATGAATAAATCATGTGAATTTAAACAATGTTACGAAACTTTAAAAATGTATTTATTAAATAATTTGTTTATTTCGTTCGGAATTATTTAATGTATGTAGAATAATAATATAATTAATGCATTAATTCTTTAAAATATTTATACAATTTTAATTAAATTATGCAATCAATTAACGTTCATAAAAATTTATAGATCTACTTTTCCTTGACTTTTAATAATTTTAAAATTTGATCATTCTAATCCAAGCTGTAGTTGTAGTTTAAATTTTTTTTTCTTTTTGTGTGTATTTAGAGAGTTAAACATTCTGCGTTTTTTATGCATTTAAAATTCTTATAAGCTTTGCTTTCTTCTGAATAAATTTTTATTTATTCATAAGTTTAAAAGCAAACAAATACATCTAACCATAATCCCAAAACGTTCATATCAATGTCAGAACTCTTCGATCTTCTATATGTCTACACGAATATTTTCCATCTCGGAATTCATTTTCAAAATAAGTGTGGACGTAGACCTAAATCCAAAATTATAAACTAAAGATCTACATTTTTTAAAATTTGATTAATTTAAATAAAAAATAGTAATTAAAGTTGTTCGATGACTTTCGGAGGTGTGGAATCAGGGAAATGAACAAAGTCATTCTATAAGTAAGATATTAAATTTCTTTTTATCTACCAGTGATTGCATTCATGAGTATGGATGGAATTTCTTTAATTAGTAAAATAATTAAATTAAAACAATTAGAAAAAATTCATCTATCAGTAATTAACTTCAATTAATTTATTAATTAAAATAAATGGCAACCGTTCAATGAATAAAATTTTGCATTAAATTAAACATTACAAATTTACAAAAACTTATTCATGATTTAGTTACGTATGATAAAAATTTATTTTGTTTGATTTATTTTTTAATTTGTGATTTATAATTACTATTTAGTCCTTTCTATAATCATTTTTTGAAAATCGTGTTTGAAAACAATGTTTTGTTATGCAAAATTGTATTGCACGGGATATTAACTTACAAAACAAATTAATATGCATATAAAATATGCAAAAGGTAAATTGTTTGTAAATAAATTATATTTATATAAGAGAGCTAATTTTCGTATATAATTTATTTCTAAAACATATTAATTTTACGAATAATATGTTCAGATTATTCTCCGTTTAGTTTATTTACTCTTGATTATTATAAAATTATTAATATTCAGAACTAGATATTAATTATTAGCAAAATGCTTTGTGTTTGAAATATTTAAATGTTTCAGCCTATTTCATTTATATAGTATAAGCGTAATTCTCCTAATAAATTAATTGAGCATGATTTTTTAAAAATATTTGTCTCAGATAAAAAGAAATGTTGATGATGATAATATTTAATTTTTTGATAAATTTTAGATGAAATTATAAAAACAGTAGTTATATTAAACATTTTTCACAAACACAAAAATGTGCTTCTTATTGAACAAAATGCAATAAATTTTTGAAAATAGCGAATCGTGTCATTGAGAATTAATTCATTGTTTATATGTGTTTTCACTTTTGAAAGAAGTAAGTGAAATTGCTGTTATGCTGGGATAATTTAAATAAAGCTCATTTACGAAATTAAGCAGTGTCTTGTATCGGTTTCATAATTGATACTTTTATGACATGTAAGTAAAACTTGATGATATAATTTCGTAAATAAATTTAATGTTTTAATTAGCATATAGTTATATTACAAAATATATATTTCTAATTTTCGCAAACTTAAGAAAAAGTCCAATACACAAGTACTTTGGGTCCATTAGAAATATGGGACTATAGTGGGCAGATACTTTTAAGATATAAAATTCGAGACATTATTTTGAAAAGAGTTCTTACTTCTTAAATAATGACTTCTATTCCATTAAGAAATTCCCTTCACATTTCTAGAAAAAGAAGGTAACTTTTCGTCTTTTGTGCCTTTTTCCTCTTATCAGTAATATTTCTAGGATTTAGATGATTCTTCCTTGTTCCTATTGCCTGTCTGTGCAACTAAATCTGAAATTCCCTGACAGGCAAGAGGAATGCCTCTCGAGGCTTTCGTCCTCGCCTTGTACACACGCTCTCAATACTTCATGACTTTATGGGATTCTTTTGGCGGAACTTGTCCTCTGACGCTCGGGGCGCCTGTTTGCTTTTAAAGCCACTTTTAAAACCGTCTCTGCATACTTTTTACTTTATTTGATTTGCCGTGAAAGCAATACTGATAGTATGATAGCTACATCTTGTATCTCGTGTTTTGTAAATTCATCTCAATGTTTTGTTTATATATAAAACTTTTATCGATACAATTTCGATATATAGTGAGTACATATTTAGTTTATATTCGTTGGTAGAAGGCTATCAGTAATAAAAATTTAGCAAAACAACAACTATCTCTCTGATTCATACGCGTATTATGAGACTTAATATATTTTTGGAAAAAATCTTTAACATAACGAAACAATCAATTCTCAAGTTTGTATATTTAAATATTTTAATATTTAATTTGTTAGTTATTTAAAGATTTCTAAGTTTCTAAAAATTTAAAAAAACTCATAATATTATATACTATGCTATCTCATAATCTGCATCACATGGATATCTGGTATTTGTAGCAAACTTGTATTATTATTAGACTAATAATTTTCTTATCTTTTCTAATTAATTAGTTGTGAATATAAAATGAAGTTATGTGCTTCTGGATTTAAAACATAAAAATTTAACAGCCCGATTTTATAGATTCCGAATTAATAAATTTTCATATAGCTAATAATTCTTACTGTCAGTAATATCTGGAGGCAAGAATTTCATATACGTTAGGCCCATGAGTCCTTTGATCTCTCCCTTATGGATTATAATCAGTATCAAGCGATCCATTTTATTTGATAAAAGTCAAAACATAGAATAATAAATTATAAATTTCTATAATTAATAACTGTTACTGTTCTCAAATTGAAATGGTATAAATACAAATAAAAGTGAAATATTCAATATGAAAATTATCATTTTTTTATTTTTATTTCTTCCAAGAAATTTATATTTTATTTTTTAATTTCATAAATTTAATTATAAATGTTACTAATAATAAGATAATATACGTATATCAAAATTTATATAATATCAAATTCATTTAAATCTTGACTTTAATGATATATAATTTATTATTAAATGTATTCATTGATAAATGTATTTATCAATATGTATCTGTATCCTGTTATTGATTTAATGTTACTGCCTTAAATTTCTTTTTCTAGTCGGAAAGTGAAATCAAATTAATATTTAAAATAATTAATAGGATCAGTAATATATAGATAATTATAAATAAATATTTTTAAAATTTTATATAGACACATAAATTGCATAAAATATTAAGATAATATACAATATATTTTAAGTAGGTTTGTAGAGTGCAGTAGAACGTATTAATTGTAAATGTTCATAATATATAATACATAAAACCTATTTCATATTTTATGTGCTATATAAAAATAATTTTATAGGATTTTATTTTTTATATATATTTCAGTTACAGCTGAGAAATTATTGCTGACAATAAATCCAAAAAATCCCAGAGAAGGCCAGACGGTAAAAAATTGTTTTAGTACAATAAATTGTTGAAATCTTTTAAAATACTAAAAAATGTTGAGCAATTAGAATATAAAAATTTTTAAGAAACTAAATTTTCTATAAAAACTATGATTTATGTTCTAAAAATTACTTTTCCAATTTTTTATGAGCTCATTCAATTTAAGATATAAGAAAGTTTTACTAAATATTAGGAACTGATGTTATACGCTTCTAGGCATTGATCAGCAATGGCTGACTTTTAGTTTTATAACTGCTTTTAAGTATTTAATATACTTAAAAGCTGACTTTCAGTGATTGTTCACTGAAAGTCAGCTTATTTTTTAATTGTTGTTTGCTATTGAATAGCTTATTTTTTAATATTTAGTAAACTTATTTAATTTTTAACTATGAAATATATGAAAAATATAAATTAGTAAAAACGATTTAAATAGAATTTATATTTTGTATTTTGTAATTTTTATCGATTTATTGAGAAAAATTCATAAAATATTTTTAGTTTTTGAGAAATTTTTAGAACAGTCAATTCTAGACTACGATAACTTTCAAAGAAAAACCAGATAAAAAGTAACTTGAAATAAAGTACATTGCACAGTTTTCTCTTGTCATCTGCATATCAGTAATGTTATTATGAGATGCACAATAAATTCGAAACTTTAAGCTGTGCATAAAATCGAAAAATTTTCAGTTTCTTCGTCTTGACTATTATAATACAAAATTTCTGATCTATCTGAAAATTAACAAACCGATTAACTATTATGAACTTAATTTATAATTACTCTACAGGTAAGTGTTTTAAAAGTAAATAAATTTTTTGCGGCTCGAGAATTTGTTGAAAAAATTTTTAGTTATTTAATAATTTTTTTTATTTTTTAATAAAAAATTTTTGATACAACTGATAATGTCTATACATTGTTTGGATATAAATCAGCAGATTACTTCGCAGTGGTATTTATCGTACATTAATATATTTTATTCTTCATATAAGATCTACTAAATTGATTAATCATTTGTCTTTTGTATTAAAATGATAAAAGTTTTTATGGATTAAAAACTTAAAAATAAAAAAAAATTCAGGCATTGTTAAATAATAAGTTAAATTTGATTGATTTACATTAAATTATTGTAAGAAAGTGAATCACGAAATTATCTGATGTTAGCCATGAATAAATATATGAAAAAATTATAAACATATAAAAAATAATGCATACATAACTGCATAAAGTTCAATCGATTTCGATTAAATAAACAAATATTTTAAATGAAAAAATACATATACTGTATATTTAAGCAATTTAAAATAAAATAAAATAGAAGAAAGATGTTGTTTAATTTAATATAATATAAATCATTATAAATATTTCAAAATTCAGTAACTATCTTTACAATAAACAGAAATATGGCTGGAGGATATACGTAGTTAGATGCATAAATTCTGAATAATCGAATAGTAAAGTCCAATTGCCCTCACTTCGACCATAATGTATGCCTTAGTGAATTAAATATAGCTTACATTCAAGCTATTAGTCATTTATATTTTTGTAATGCAACAAAAATTATTGCTAATAAATAAAATGCAGTAATAAGTTTTTTTTTTTTTATCTTTGTAAATATAGTATGATATAAATTGTCTATTTTGCTTAAATATAGGCCTACATATATTGAATTATTAAAAACAGCTTAAACAACTTAAAATATTTTAATTAATATTTAAAATTTCTTGAAAAGCATATTTATATCATGATCATTAATAAATTATTAATACATAATTTATATAAGCATGTCACATTCTTAATAGGATACATTACATACAAATTCTACATATCTTAATTGTTCTACAACCGGAAAAAATTCTTAACGTGATTAGCAATTGCCTGAAACTAAGTTTTAACACGGAAATCATTAGGCAATTCGCCAATAACTTAATGATTTGTGTAATGAGTCTATCTTTTATTAAAACTTATCACAATGCATTGAATGTGGCAAGAAGATATGTAGTTTTAAGAGAATGAACAATATCTTTTCTATCATAAACAGAATATGAAATTATTAATAGCTGTAATGTATCTTAGCTCCTCTTCAGTTAAAATTTTTTGGATAGAATTTACTTATGGCTAAATGATTTATGGACTTCAAATTAAGTTCCTTAAGAGTTCTTGTGATGTCAAATTAATCAAAAATAAGCATTAATATTTTATTTTCTTATTTTAGAAATTAATAAATTTATTTTATCAATTTATTTTACAGGTGACTATATCATGTCAGACTGGTAGTAGTAATCCAAAACCAAAAATTACTTGGATTCGAGACAACAAAACCGAAGTGGAATATTTCGAAGAGATTTTTAATGCCAGCCATGGTGGATTATCCGTGAAAAGTGGTATTATATTTATAGCAAGACCTTCTGATGATGGAGTTCGCTATATCTGTAGAGCAAAATCTGACATATTTCCTGATATAGTTGAAGCTTTGATAATTCTGAGAATCTTATGTGAGTATTTAAAATTTTACGAGTCTGCTTTCGGGCATTTATGTAATTCATTATAAAGTATGAATTATTTCCTCTAAATTATTGGAGATTAATTACATAATTATAATTTTATATAAACAAGAATTTTGTGCATTTCGCTTACATTTCATATTAGGCTATTAGATCTAATTATTTTCTTGAAATTAAATAAACGCATATCTGTATTTAATAATTAACCATAGTAATTTACTTAATGAAAATAATAAATCGTGAAAATTATTTATGATAAAACTGTGCATGTAGTTTGGTTTAAAAATCGTTTTATTTGTATTAACTTGATTCCCACCTTTCTGATCAATATAATTTATATTAACTCATTGTTTGCTATTAGATAAACCAAAATTTACTAACATTGTCCAAAAGAGAGACCTAATGGAAGGTGAATCAACAGAAATTTCTTTAACTGCTCGTGGGAATCCTAACGTAATATCGTATAGCTGGTATAAAGAAGGTGCACCTGTTCCAGTTAAATCCGTTGAAGATAAATCGATGAAGAGTAACAAAGAGATTCGCCTTCGAGTCACCTCATTAGGATCAGTGCTGCACATTAGAAGTGCCTCTAGGCACGATTCTTCTATTTACACTTGCGAGGCCAGAAACGTGGAAGGATCTACTAATGCAACAGTCATCCTCAATGTTCGTTGTGAGTATTCAAATAACATATAGAAAAAGATTATTTTAAATATCATGATTTTTAAACATTTAAAAAAGATCAAAATAAAAATATTATTCATTTATTTTTTGGTATCACAAAAACATTGAAGATCTAATATTAATAATTTATTCAAAGTCATCATTTTAATAATTAGAAATAAAATTATTCAATCTAATGATTTTTTTTTCATATCATTTACAAAATAATTTAAAGTTTTAAAACAATTTAATTTCATTTTATACTATTTTATCATGTTTATAACAGCGAATTCTGAGAATGAACTAATGTAACTTAGTTTGTGTTATTTCAAATAAATTCATAATTACATTATTGTAATTACCGAACTTATTAATTTCCATTAATTAATTACAAGTTTATATTTACATAAGTTATATTAATACATAAATTGTTAAAATTACTGAATTATATAATGAGTTTCTTATAATGTAAACCGATAAAGATAAAATTAACTGTTTGAAAAAAATCAAGGTAATTTGAATAGATCGAAAAAAAGCCTTAAGTACCTAGAGAATAATTACCGAATATCTCACATTCTTTGGATGTCATTAAATTTATCTTTATTTTATCTCTTTCTAAACTGTTTTAGAATTCAGACATAACTTATTGTTATTCCAACATATGCTAGATAGCATAGGACGATTATAATCAAAGAAGTTAATGGAAATTCTTTGATAATACTTTGATATAATATGTGCAAATGAAAATTCTGTATATGAAATTGAAGTGTTTAATTAATTTTTTTGGTTTAATTTCAAACTCTCATTAAAATTTTAATGAAGATTTATATATTTTATACATTGTTCTGATCGTTTTTTTTAGTTTATTTCCTGGAAGAAATTGAATAATTTCCGCATGAAAACGAGTAGATAATGAATTCTTTTTCCATTAGACTGTGATGTTTGTTATATTTTTAAAAGCATTAAATTTGAATAAAAATGTTTCTTAATGTTTTCGACAACATCGATAATTGCACCATTAAAATATACATGCATTCTCTTTATAATAATTGATTTCCAAATAAAAAACAATTGCAATTTTTCTTGAAACAATTTTCTTCTGTTAGTGGTTTTATCATATATCTAAATACAATAATAAAATATTCATAAAAACTTTAATATATATAAATATATAATTATTTCAGTACTTCTTTCTATAAGATATTTAAAATTTTTATTTTATTAAATGTATTTCTGTAAAAATTTGATTTTTAAAATAATGTGAACATTTTACAATTGCTCTACATTTTCGTTTCATGTTGTAAAATTACATAATAGTAAACCTGGTTGTTTTGTTTCAATACTTAAATAATATGCAGACAAATATAGACACAAGCTTGGTCTTTTTAGGCAGAAATGTTTAATAAATTCTTGCATACAAATTAACTGGAGCAGTTTCAGCTTTAATATCCCTTGTCAACAGTTAATATACTTAAAAAATGTAACAAGCATAAAAGGAATAATAATACGAACTCATACTATTTATATTATGCTTGAGTTCGTACTATTATTCCTTTATGCCTGCTACATTTTTTAAGTATACTAACTGTTGACGAGGGCTTACTAAAGCCGAAAGCACTCCAGTTAATTTATATGCAAGAACTTATTAAACATTTCTGCCTAAAAACACTGAGCTTGTGTTTATGTTTATAAACAAAGGTAGAAAGTGAATTCCTTGAATTTAATATACAGACATTTAACTGTAAAGCAAATCACAGCTTTTTTTCATTTGCTAATGCATATAAAAGCTTAAAAACATATTTGCATTATTATTTATAAGTGCACAATAGCATAATAATAATTGCATAATAATACATACATTCAGATTCTCCAAACAGATTGGATTCTCCAATGTATTGTATTATTATTATTGCATAATAATACAATACATTCAGATTCTCCAAATTGATAAATGTCGTATCAATTTGGAGAATCTGAATCTGATTTCATGTAACATACATACAGTTTTCAGACCCAGCCAATTTGTGTGTTAATTTATGTATTATATGGCTATTCTAAGTATTATTTTGCAGATATTTCTTTTGAGATGTAAAAAAATATGGAATATTTTCGCTAATATGGCATTTTTTTCACTAATGCCATACTAGTGACGAGAGTGGTTCTGCAAAAGTACCATGTAAATCAAGATTACGATTTGTATTGAAAATTAAGGAATAGATTCTGTAACATTTATTAAATAATTTGCATATTTTTTAAAATAAATTAATACTAATTTTATACATATATACAACAAATATCAAAGAATAAAAGTGCAAACTATTTAAAATATATGAAAACAAGTTCATTCTGTATTTTCTCTTGTTAATATTAGAATAACTTTCTTTCTCAGTTCATAGTTGCCATTATTGCTGGTAATTTCCTTTATCTCTGATTTTTTTTAATTGATTTTCTAAACAAATTTTTGGAATCGACTCAATAAAATCCATTATCAATGTTTGATTTTTTACTTTTACTTAATACTTTATAACTACTAATAAAACAGTCTTCAGCACTTATTTAAGTGAAAAAATTATAGTTTAATAACTCATTTGAATAGGATAGAAGGCAAGAACATTGACAATCATAAGAGAGAGGAAATAAAGCTCCTTATTATAGAGTAATAAAGTTTCTTTCCTTGTCTAAGTACTATCTCAAGAATAATAAATATTTTAAAATACAAAATAGATTTAATATACTTTCACTTCTTACTAGAACTACTAATAAAACAGTCTTCAGCACTTATTTAAGTGAAAAAATTATAGCTTAATAATTATTAAAGATCCCCATATTTGAAGAATTTAATTTGTTCTAATTCATCTTATTTAAAAGTGTTATTACTGATGATGGCTTTATTAAGCCGAAAGATCTTAAACGGTAAATTAGAACAATAATGAATGGATCGTGCTAAGATACTTTATTAAGCCGAAAGATCTTTAATAGTTATTAAACTATAATTTTTTCGCTTAAATAAGTGCTGAAGACTGTTTTATTTCTTTTTTGTTCATTAGAAACTAGACTGGCAGAACACAAATATGATATAAAAACCGCTAAACTGAACACTGCTCTTGCAAGGGCAGCTTATGAGTATAACATTGACATACATTGGGAAAATGGTAAATAAAAGAATCTTGTAATAATTTATCGTATATTAGGTATGCTGAGGCTATTGTTATAAAACAATACCGCTGGCCATTTGTCATTGTTTCAATGAAGCTTAATTACATTACTATACCAGAGTTGTATGAATAAATATGAATAGATATCTGACCATCAATCATTCTGAAAAATTCCTGCCTCCTATTTATTTTTAAAATACTCTATTAATCAAAATAATCGATGAGTTTATATAAAATAATTTGAAGTATGAACTGAACTATTCATATTTTTTTAGAATAAACATTTAAAAATATATATTGAATAATCTACTTATCAATGAAATCTTCTAAATTATCTGATAAATGGCCCAATGGGCAAATTCTTCACTTTCTAACTGGTTTGGCCATTTGTCATTGTTTTAATGAAGCTTAATTACATTACTATACCAGAGTTGTATGAGTAAATATGAATAGATATCTGACCATCAATCATTCTGAAAAATTCCTGCCTCCTATTTATTCAATGATGTGTTGATATAGCTCTATCAAGAAATTATGTATACTAAATAGGTAGCTTTAACTTTTTCTATCGAATGCAATTGTTTGTCATGATATCCAGCTATAATGAATTGAAAAATTAGACAGTTTTGTTGATAAATAATCTTGCAATTATATATATTTTAATAAATTTGCTCAAAATGAACAAACATTTTATAAGAATTTGATTCAATTAGCATAATAATATACTTCATAATAATATAACATTTCAACAAATATGATGGTTAAAATTATAAATGAAATCAGCATATGGAATGATTTTTTAATTCTCCTTGCTAAGAAATTCAATGAAGATTGTCAATACAATCAATTTACAGCATATGTAATCACAGAAGTACAAATTTTATACCTTGAAGAAAATCTTTTCCTAAATTGTAATGCAAAAAGACAGGCAGACTCAAGAGTTGGGGATCTTCTGAAGATTGAGCATCATATCAAAGAACTAACTGAATAGCTGAAACTACAGATGAAATCACCATGTAAATAATCAAAAGCAAATTTCCTTAAAATAACAACTATTCAAACTATGTTCCAGATATAATCAGGAGCACACAGCTAGTTATTATTTAATAATAATGATAAAATTAAAATAATATAATAATTAATAGAAGTGATTTGTATGATTAATTTTGACATTTATTGGTAGACAGACACAGCAACTGATAGACAAACACAATGTAGTTTATAAAGTTGAATATACATGTCAGAATATGCATTACTATATAGGTGAAACAAAAAAGTAGTTACATATTAGAATAGATGGACATAAAAGGTGTATAAAGTTAAAACAATTTAAGTCAGGATTATCTGTACAGTCCTGTGCAAAAAGTTTGTCAGGTTACAGGAAAAGATTCGGCTAATACGCAAAAGTACTGGCAATAATCACGTCAAGAGCAGAGCGATGCTGCTGTTAGTTGGATAGGCATCATTCCACAGTTTTCATAGCTATAGGGGAGTGAAGGTAGTGTGGGAGAACTGAAAATTTGAAACTTGGAAAAGTATTACGATTATTTTGAAAGGAAGTCAGTGTTTATTATTTAATTATACTTTACACAATATAATAAAAACATAACTAGATAC